>JAHIAM010005104.1:0-86497 GCA_021605205.1 Aegilops longissima
AAAGCGTCCCCGTGGCGCGGGGGCGTCAGAGACTCCTGCGGACCCAACCCTTCTTGAGCAGCCCCCCGCCCAGGTAAGTAATTGGTTCATCTCTTACGGTTAGGGTGCGGGTGCTCCTTCTTCTTGACATCGTTTGTTGGATTGCGAGGGCGAGCAGCCTCATCGGGAGGCCCGGTCACCCAAGTTCTTTTGCTTCCTTCCGGCCAAGGAAATTCTCCGGCAGGGCGCTCTCGGCAAGGGAGGTCTCTCCGACAAGGGATGCTTCTCCGCCAAGGGCAGCGCCGGATCCTCGGTGGTGGAGACCGCAGCTCTGAGACCCCATCGCGGGTAATCTCCTTGCTTGAAATTTTCCCTTGGGTTCCTTTTCTTATTCTTCTTTTGAACATTTGCTTGTGTTCTTTCTTTTCGATCATCAGATCCATCTGCGGAGAGCCGATGGAGACTGAGGTTCAGCGAGGAAGGGCCTTGGCAACAATGGCAACGCCGCCAACGGAGGAGGAGGCTGGCGTCGATGGTCCGCCGGAGGAGGCCGCCAAGGCTCTTGGCGCAAAGGCTGGGGAGGGTCAGGTGATCATCTTGTGACCCGAGGCCGAGGGCGCCAGGCCCCAACCACCGATCCCTCCCCGATGCAGCACCAGGCTCAAGAGCCCCTGCGCCTATCGAAGGCCGGCAGTGTCTTCATCAAGCTTCCATGGGCGTCGAGCTTGGGCGCCCGGTCGAGGAAGACCTTGGCGAGGCTGCTGCGCCTCCGGGCTGTCGCTGGTTGGCCCAGCACCGGCGAGTCGAGGAAGGCAGGCTGAAGAAACTCTGTCGCTCTACCGCCCGACAAGCTAAGCTGAGTCGGGAGGCACTTGTCGCGAGGCGGGAGCTGACATGGAGAAGCCGGAAAGAGCTCGGCGCCAACAAAAACTCTCGGGACATAGCGAGCGGGGAGCAACTCTCCAGGCGCCACGGCCTTCATCCTTAGAAGGCCGGGTGGAGCAACAAAGGCTTGCCGGAAGCTATCTGCGCAAGAAGGCGGTGGCGCGGCGAAAGATCAACCTTGACAGCTATGAGGAAGTTCTTACCGCATGCGAGCAATCAATTGGCGGAGCACTAAGGAGGCAAAGGGCGGCTGCACGCTGCCAGGCCGCCAAGAAGGAGTTAGAGGCAGGGTGGTGCAGTGGAGCCACCCTCCGGAAAAGCCGAGAGGTCACCTTGTGAAGCAGGGAAGGGCGCCTACACTCTTGGTGAGTTGCAGGGTCGTCTCGTTGAGAAGATCAAACTCGGCGCGCCAAGGACTCAAAGGCAGATCTTGAGCTGAAGCTATCCACCACAGCGGAGGCCGGGCGCCAAGAGGCGGGAAGTGGGTTTCTTGGAGAAGATCAAGGCCAATGAGGCTGCTGGCGAATGCCAGCATACAGCACCTTCAAGGAGACATGATGCTTTGGCGGAGGGCCTTGTGGACACCCTGTCGCCATTGACAAGGAGCTGATGGAGATGGGGATGGTGGATCTCGGGTACTCTAGCCGAGCATCTCGCCCAGGCGCAAGCTCAGCCTTTTTCAGCGTGTTGGCGGGTCTCCAGGCTCGGGAGGAGATCCCAAAGCAAGCCCGGCGGCGAGTCGCGCTAAATTGTGCGAGGCTCTTGAAGGTGCTGATGAAGGTGGCCTTCCGCAATCGGTCAACCGTAGCGTCCTCATGTCCCAGCCAACTGCGGCGTTGAGCGCTCAAGGCCCTTATCGCACCATTGTGGACAGGGTGGCGGAGTGAAGAGGGTTGATGGCAACCCGCGTGAACTAGGCAAGTTTATCTTTCCCTTGTCGGAGGCATGTTCGGAGAACAATTTATTAGATCTGCGACAAGTCATTTTGTAATATACTCTATCTTAGGCAAGCGATTGCAATGTTATTTCCTTTACTCGATTTCTTCCTTTATATGTTTGTGCCCCTCGCTCTTAGGGAACTTGTCGGTGCGGGCACCTTTGCTTGGCTGTTGAGTCGGAACGTCGCGCCTCTGGCGATGCCGCCTCGACAACAACCTTGCGCAACTTGTTGCAGCTCACTTAAGTTGTTGGCGGACTCGAAACAAAATAAGGCGCCAAACCAGCCCGAGTTGGTTCCTTCGGCGCCGGGTTTTCCATATAAAGTACTATCGTTCGAGGAAGATAACTTAAAAATTTAAAAATTGATTGCTCAAGCTTTGGCAACAAGCTTTTACGTCGTTTGCTTCCGGCAAGGCGATACTTCCTCGGCGACACTTGGCGGTCCCACCATTATCTTCTCCTCCCCGGCTAACTTGTGGGAAGGAACCTTTCTTTCCTTTGAGAAGAAGAAGAAAATAAAGTTATGGAGCCTAGTGGCTGTTTTGGCTTACGGGTGTGGATGCTGCACAAAATGTTAGATAACACATGCATAAAGATTATGAAAGCATGCATTTGACAAGTTGTGTGCAACACATGAACTTCTTGATCTGCAGAGGTCTCGCCCGGCTTTGTACAAAGGATTACATGCAACATGGCAAGACTTGTACAAAAGGGTGGTTGCGGAGCAGGTTCGGCAACGCGCCTATAGGTAAAACTTACGAAGATGCTCTATATTCAGGGTTGCTCACGGGCATGCATCTTGGTCTCAAAGCGGACAGCGCCAGGCCTAGTGACGTTTCACCCGATGAATTTCCCGCTTGGCGTCAACTTGTTGGAATTCTTGGCGGATTGAGCGCGAAGAACAAGTCGCCTTCCTCGAAGCTTCGGCATAACTGCGGCTATGGTAGCGGCGCAAAGCTTGCTGAAACGAGCAGCTCGTACAGCGGCTGAAGCGATCCTCCAAGGAGCAGCGCGTCATCTTGTCGTAGCTGCTCTTGCTCAAACTCATCATAGCGAGCACTTTCGGTGACCCGTATCTGAGTTCCGTGGGGAGAACTGCCTCTGCTCCATAGACTAGAGCGAAAGGTGTCGGCGAGTGGCTCGATTTGGCGTCGTCTGATCGACCAAGAACCACCGGCAGCTCCTCATCCAGTTTCTTCCGCGCTTGCGCACTGTCGAAAGTTCTGGTCTTGAGTCCTCGCAGCACTTGCGTTTGCCCTCTGCAGCTTGTTGCTTCTTGGATGAGCAACGAAGCAAAGCAGACAGGCGTAAGATCTTGGGCGTCTTGCATGAAGGTGCGACTTCGTGAATGTGTGCCGTTGTCGGTGATGATCCGTTAGGAATCCCAAAGCGGCAAACAATTGACTGAAGAACTTGCTGCTATTTGTCTTGTCACCTTCCTCCTGCTTCCACTTCGGCCACTTTGTGAACTTGTCGATTCGCGACGTACAAGTACTCAAAGCCCCCTTCGGGGAAGGGGCGAGGATGTCGAACCCCAGACGAAAATGGCGGGATAAAGGGATCGTCTGGAAAGCTTGAGCTGGCTGGTGTATCTCTTTGAATGGAACGGCGCTTCACACTTGGTTACTTGTGCAGTTGCATCTGGAGGCTTCGGCCAGAAGAAACCTTGCGGAAAGCTTTGCGGCAAGTGCTCTTGCATGTGGTGACCACATATGCCTCCGTAATCTCGCCAACAGCCACATCCATCTTCCGGAATACACTTCAATTTCACACCGTTGAGTCTTCTTACATGCAGGATGTTGTCAACAAACTGGTACATACTTGATTGCCGGGCTACTCTTTCCTTCTTCTTGCTCTTGGGAAGTTCTCACTGTCTGAAGAAATGGGCGATCTGATGTGCCCATCTGGAGCTTGCGGCTCAACAACAAACTAAAGGCTCTGCCTTGGGAACATCGACTTCTCTGCAAGAACCAGCGGTTCAGCGGAGCTTGATGATCCCGGCAAGCTTCGAGCAAAACTTGTCGGGCGTGCTTCAGCGACAAACCCTAGGGCTTGTCGGGACAGACTGCTCCTCGGCGATATCTGCGTTGATTTTGAGGGACCTTCTTGGCGGCTTGAGGGGCTCTGCGGAAAGTAGTCACCGAAACCAACTTCCTCTTCTTGTTCTGCCCAGTGATGGTGTTACGTTGGTTGAGTCAGCTTGAGCACAAATTCCTGGTTCCACGGTAACTTGAGCGCAGCACACTTTGTGACCATCAGCAATATCATTACGAGCTCTTGGAACATGTTCCATTTGCAAGCCTTCAAAGTGTTCTTCTAGCTTTCTCACTTCATCAGCGTAGCTTCCATCAGCGGACTCGATAATCTTTGTTTACTTGGCGGACGACAAGCTGAGTCACCACGACAATAAGCTTCTTGATCCCAAGGTCCACTGCAATTACGAGACCGCAAGCAAACCTTCATACTCTGCGGTATTATTTGTTGCTTGCTCCTTGGGAAAGTGCATTTGGACTATGTACTTGAGGTGCTCTCCGGTGGGTGCGATAAGCAACACGCGGCACGGCGCCTTAGCGAAGAGCACCATCAAAGTACATCAGCCACTCTTTACTTGCTTCCTTGGCGGGGATGCTCGTCTACGGAATTTCTTCATCTTGCGTTGGCGTCCACTCTGCTATAAACTCTGCCAATGCTCTGCTGGATAGTTGAAGTGCTTTCAAACTTGAGGCCAAAGCTTGGCAGTTCGATGCCCACTCGACAATCCTGCTGTTGCTTGGATTTTGCAATATCCTCTTATTGAAGCAGTGACAACTGTTATCTCATGTGCTTGGAAGTAATGGCGCAGCTTTCTAGAGGCCATGAGGCCAAAAAGCAATTTCGCACACGAGTACCTTGACCTAGCCCCTGCGAAGGGCCGACAAAAGTGGAAGTAGGCGCTGCACCATCCTTTTCGCATCTTCTCGCAATCCTGCTTGAATCCGTCCTTATCGGGACGAGCTTGGCGGAAGCCCCAGCTTGTCAGCTGGATGCATCTCCTTGCCGGCTCATCATCCGCCTCCTTTCCGCTACTAACGCAGCACTAACCACTTGATTGGTTGCGCTATGTACAGCAACTTCTCTTGTGGCCTAGGTGCGACAAGTATTGGAGTGGAGGAAGGTACCTCTTCAAGTCCTGGGCGCAGCCTCCGCTTGAGTCCATTTCATTGGACCTGCCTTTTTCAAAATCTTGAAAAATGGCAGGGCGTGCTCAACAGAACCTAGAGATAAACCTGCTGAGAGCAGCCACAACGGCAAGTCTTGAACATCCTTGGCGTTCTTCAATCTGCTCAATGGCCTTGATCTTGTCGGGGTTGGCTTCAATTCCCCTACGAGACACGAAGAACCGAGAAGCTTGCGGAAGGGACTCCAAACACGCACTTCTCGGGGTTGAGCTTGAGGTTGATCTTGCGCAGATTTGCAAGGTCTCATCAAATCTTGAACCGAGTTGCTTTGTCCTTGCTCTTGACCACTATGTCATCCATGTAAGCTTCTACATTTACGTGCATTGGGGCTCAAAAGCGTCATGGACCACTCTTGCAAGCGTTGAACCAGCATTCTTCAAAAAAGGCATCCGTGTGAAGCAGTATGTGCCACATGGTGTAATGAATGCGGTTTCTCTCATCCTCTTCGCCATGAAGATCTGATGATATCCTGAATATGCATCAAGAAATGAAAGCAAATCACATCCAGCCGTGGAGTCAACAATCTGAGTCTATCTGGCAAAGGAAATGGGTCTTTGGGACAAGCTTTATTAACATCCGTGAAGTCAATACAAAGTCTCCATTTCCCATTTGCCTGCGTACAACTACGGATTAGCCAACCACGTGGGATGGAGCACTCCTCTAACAAACTGCTGCTTCCAACTTCTTGATCTCTTACGCTATGAACTCTTGGCGCTCCGCCTGCTTCTGACTTTTTTTTGTGCGGGCGCGCGTGAGGACAGACAGCTAGGTGGTGCTCAATAACTTTCACAGGAACACGGGGATGTCGGATGGTTGCCATGCAAACACGCCGACATTCGCCAGAAAACAACAAGCTCGCCTTCCTATTTAGGGTCAGTGTGCTTGATGGTGAAGGTACCACGATCCGTCCTCCTTAGCGAGCTTCTTGGTCTTGGCGGGCTGCCATCATCTTCTTGCACTTGGCGGTGGAGCTCGATGGTGCGTCCTCGGCGGTAGCGCAGCACTCCGAAGAGGTCGCTTGCCGAGTGGGCATCGAGGCTCTTGCCGAACAGGTGGTCTTCTTCTTCCCCGGGAGCTTCGGCGGCAAGTGGTTTGCTATCTGTCTTGGCTGCTGCATCCGGTAAATCTTGTCGGCGCGAATAAGAGCATCTTTCTTATGCCACGTGAGCAGAAATGACACTTATCGGGCTGGGCATCTTGAGCAAGGTTGTATGCATAATGATAGGCCATGTGAACTTGGCGAATGCTGGTCGAAAGTATCCATTGTAGGGCAATGTGAAATCAGCGACGTCGTAACCCTCCTCGGCTCTGAAATTCAGTTCGCTGCGAATGTTACCGGCGGTGTGATCTTCCCCTTGGGCCTCCTTCCTGGGTTGATTCCTTGGAAAGTTCCAGTCTCTTGAGCTCGATGTCGGGATTTGAAGCTTACGGAGCCTGCGGAGGAGATCAGGTTTAACCGGCCCCCCCGTCAACTAACATCTTGGTGACCTTGAGGTTGCGGATAGTTGGTGAGACCAACGTCGGCAAGCACCCGACCCGCGATTCTGTGATCGGGTGGTTCTCAATATCGAGATGATAGGCGTCTTGGACCCTTGAGAGGTCTCGTGACTCTATGGATGGATTACGCTGCATTAACCTCCGCATCCATTGCTTGAGTTGGCGGTGTGAGTATGCGGAAGCACCACCGTCAGCGCGAGAGAACCTCTGTTGCCTTCGAAACTCCTGCTCATCAGCTTCATCGTCTTCCATATCTTCATCCTTATCCTTGTGACAGCGGGAGGTCTGTCTCCTTGCCGCTGCTTGGCCTTGCCTTGGCGTCCTCCCGGCCGGGTCTCTTCTTGCTAGATGCCAGCACCTTCTTGGGCCTTCTCCTTGTCTACTTCGCTCGTACTCAGCCTTCTTCATTCAACAAGCTGCTCGACTTTCTTGCAGCTCACGGAGGTCGTGGCCCTTAGTGCGGTGAATCTTCTGATCTTATTTGTTGGAGTTGTCACCGCTTGTCGGCGCCACAGCTTGGCGGTCGGTGTCGGCGGCAACCTCCTTGCGGGCCACCAACCTTGGCCTTCTTGGCGCCACCTCCGTTGCGGACTGCTCGACAACTAGTACCTCTTTGCTCTTCTTCTTTCTGTTGTTCCTGGCTCTTCTTTGCAGGGGCGGTCTCCTCCTCGAGACTCTGCTGCAATTCTCTCACAGAGTCTTCTTCCTTCTTGACACGTGCACACGTAAGGCATACAGCTCCTTGGCGTCCTTGACCTTGCACTCGCCATCTCCTCCCTCATCCTGCGGTTCCTGCGTTACGATGAAACGCTGATCACCCGGCGGGGGTGGACATCTGGATGTTGTAGTGCACCGCAGCTGAATCTCTGAATGAACTTGCGCGGGACTCTCCTTCCCACAGGCGGCGGTGAAGGTCACTCTCTTTGGCCATGAGGCTTGTGGCGCCTGTGAAGCGCCCACAAACTGATAACAAATCTGCCAAGAAGATATGGGCTGTCGGTAGAGTGCATGAGCCAAGATCGACATTTGGCTTGAGTACTAGTGGGAAGTAGTTGGCGAGGATCTTGTCGTCTAAATCCCCAGCCTTTGCACCGCAATGGTGTGAATCTTTGAGGAACTCCGATGGGTGCGTCCTGCCGTCGTACTTCTCGCTTTGTCGGCTTGAAGTTTTTCCTGTCAGACCTTGGACTTGCGCAGCTCACGGCGAGCAGGGGCAACCTACGGCGTGCGGCAAGTCACTGGTTCCCTGGAGCATGCATGTCAACGGCGGGCCCGGCGCTGGTCAGTTGGCCAGCTTCTCTTGGGCTCGATGCGAGTTCGGCGTCTTCTTGTTACCGTTCTTGAAGAACTTGGCGCTGATCACGGCGAGCTCGTGGATCCGGCGGCGGTGGAGTCGCTGTCGAGGTGGATCCAAGGCTGGTGATCTTAGCCTTGGGATGGAGAGTGCATGGTGGTTGCACCCCATAGGTTTAAATCGCCACCGGCTCATGCCTTGTCGTCTCGCCCGCGGCAAGGATGCGATTGGTTGCCGCGAGTGTCGCCGTTAAGCGAAGCTGATGAGACTACGGATGGTGGCCCTCCATTACGTGACCTTGTCGGCCGTTGGAGGTAGTCTAAAGAGTTGAGCTCGCCAAGGCTTCCTGGAGTGGTGGGAGGCAATGGAGATGCGGTAGCGAGGCAGGATATGCTGGACTTCTAACCAAGTTAGAAGGAGCATCCCGTCGAGCGATAATGCCCGCGCTATACCACATGCTGGAGTGCATGCTGGTCTCGAGAACCTCGGGATCCTCCGGCAGCCTTGATCAACGGCGTGTGGCGCTGCAAGCACCATGGCTTCTCGGTCCGCGCCTCCTGAGATGGGCGCGGTGTGTATCCGGGCGCCAGTGCATGCCGCCTTGTCCTTGGACCTGGCTGCGTCGTGGGCTCCCTCGGCGCGCGGTTCCTCCGCCGGCGTCTTCCCATACTCGTCGTCTCCGGTGGTGGTGGGTTTGACATGACGCAGCTGCTGCCGCGAAGCCTTCTTCTTGATGGCATGTTGATGAAGGTGATGAAGAAGTTGCTCGTGTGACCGCTGGATCAGGTTCACACAGCCTCGGCGCCCCTACTGGCGCGCCAAAGATGTCGGGGCTGATGTGACCACGAACACCTATGGGACTGGCGGACCCGAGTCCCTTGTGGTTGGGAGGTGCACAAAGAGCAGATCGAGGCGATGCACACAAGCAGTTTACCCAGCGGACTCTCCGGAGATAATACTCCCTCTGCTGCTTGGTTGATTGTATTGTGTTTCTTGCTAGGGAGCAATAGAGCTACAAAACCTAGCACGAGTGTCTCTAGTCTTGTATGTGTCGAATGAAACGAGCGGGCGAACCCTTTCTACGTTGCACTTGGCCTCCTTTTATAGGCTCAAGGGGTCACCGGCAGTGTAGCAGATGAGGGTACAAATGGAAAAACAGTAGTTGGTACACCGACTTATACAGTGTACTGTGCATATACCTAACTCGGCAGGGACAAGATCAATAAATGCCCGTCCACATCGCCCTAAACGGTCTGCGAGGACCGTCAAGTGCACCACGTTTGCCACGATGGTAGGCTCGTCAGCGCCGCTTATCGCTGCTCCCAGCTGCACAGCCCTTTGACACGTGCACAGGTAGCCCACGGCGACACGTTGGCGGATGAGCTGGAAGCGGAGATGAAGAGAGGTTACTGCGCGGCAAGCACTGCTGCGGCGCTGAATCCTTGGCGGCTCGGGGACTGTCGTCACCAAGCCTTCGACAAGCTCTCTTGCTGGGTCTTGTTTTCCGTGCCACAGGGCCTTCCGGCAGCTCCTCTTGCCGGGTCTTGGCTCTTTGTTCTTGAATGGCTCAGAAGAATCATGAGAGACATGGGGTCACCGAAGCCTTACTTGCCGCGGGGTGCTGCATCCGTTGATGCCGAGTTGAGGATACTAGGGTACTACTCTAGTACAACACGTTGATATGGAAAATCTTCCACTGACAGGTTGCTCTGTTGCCCGCGGATCTCGGCAGGATTAGTCTAGAAGCATGCAACTTGCAGAATGTAAAGGGATGGGATTGCAGGATTCAAGCAATTGGAGAGGCGGATGTTTTTATCGTGCTTCCGATGGGGTGGTGCTGTCGTACATCACGTTGATGGAACTTCATCCCACAAAGAAGTATGATTCTTGAGTCCGGGAGATCTCCACCCACCAAGGGTCCACAAAGAAACAGCCTTGTCTATCCCATGGTCAAGTCCATGCCCACAGTACTTGCCTCTCTTGGTAGATCTTCACAGTAATCTCCTTGCCCTTACAAACTCCTTGGTTCAACTCCACAATCTTGTCAGGAGGCTCCCAAGTGACACCTAGCCAATCTAGGGAACACCACTCTCCAAGAAGTAACAAATGGTGTGTTGATGATGAACTCCTTGCTCTTGTGCTTCAAATGATCTCCCAAACACTCAACTCTCTCTCTCTCTGGGATATGGATTTGGTGGAAAGAAGATTTGAGTAAAGCAACTTGGGGAAGGCTAGAGATCAAGATTCATGTGGTAAGAATGGAATATCTTGGCCTCAACACAAGTGTAGGTGGTTCTCTCTCAAAAAGGTAAGTTGGAAGTGCAGGTCCGTTCGAATGGCTCTCTCCACGAATGAAGAGGAGGTGGAGGGGTATATATAACCTCCACACAAAATCTAACGTTACACACAACTTGCCAATCTCGGTGGGACCGAATTGGTAAACTCGGTCGGACCGAATTCAACAAATCTAGTGACCGTTAGGATTTTCGGTGGGACCGACATACCTTCGGTAGGACCGATATGGTTAGGGTTAGGGCATAATGTAATCTCGGTGAGACCGATTACACAAACTTCGTAGAGACCCGATTTTGGTAATAAGCTAACCGGAGAGTTGGTCCGAGCAAACTCGGTAGGACCGATTCGCTCTTCTCGGTTGGACGAAATGTTACAAGAGGAACAGAGTTTGCATTGTAATCTCGGTAGTACCGATTACTCAAATTCGGTGGTGGAACGGTAATGGACATACAGAGAGATTACAATCCCATCTCGGTGAGACCGAGATCCCTATCAGTGGGACCGATTTGCCTAGGGTTTGTGGCGGTGGCTATGACATCTGAACTAGGTGGCGCGGATAGAAAGAATTGGTGGGGCGAGTTTGACTTTTGTTTAGGTCATATGTGGATGTGAAAAGTAGTTGAGGGCTTTGGAGCATATCACTAAGCATTTTGAGCAAGAGCCTCATTAAGCAACACCTCATCCCTCCTTGATAGTATTGGCTTTTCCTATAGACTCAATGTGATCTTGGATCACTAAAATAGAACATGTAGAGTCTTGAGCTTGGAGCTTGAGCCAATCCTTTGTTCTTAGAATCTTGAAGGGTTCCACATCCTCTAGTCCATGCCACTACATTGTTGAACTTATCTGAAACATACTAGGTAAAGTGTTAGTCCAACAAGAGATATGTTGACATTAATTACCAAAACCACCTAGGAGCACTTGTGCTTTCACTTTTCCATGGCTCGGTAGAAAGCCCTCCATGAAAGTGACCTCGGGGAGAAAGCAGAGGTGAAAATGCTGGTCGGCCAGTGGTCCATCTCATCAGTGATGGCGTGACGGCATGGATCTGTTGAAAGTCTTCCTCGGGCGGCGCATTCAGCGCTTCAAGCCCGTGACCACCCGATGTGTATGTATTCGGGCATTGATGATTCCACTCGGATCCATTGGAAGAAGTCGGCGAGATCTGATGGAGAAGTGGTTGAGGGTATCGCTGGCAACAAAGATAACCGAGGGGGCGAGGAGAGTCCTCCACTCGACAACTCGCACCAAGCGGACAGGTACAACTCTGTATTTGAGTGTTATCTTGATCCATCATGTAGCGCTTGTAATTAACCGGTGACTTTTGTCTTGCTTGTTGTCTTAGGCTCTTCTGAGATATTCGATGCCCAGCGGAGAGCAGAGCAGGACCGGAGGAGGCGGCGGAGGCGACGGAGGCGGCGGCGAGTGGCATTCCGATGGTGAAGGGACGAGAGGCTCCGACCAGTGATGAAGAAGTGGTTGACTCACCTCCCGTGAAGAAGCGATCAAGCTCATCCATGATCCGGCAGAGCCAGCGACAAAGGCAGCTATTCAGATTGGGCGGTCGTCAAAGTGTCCTCAGACGTCTTCCCGGTGCCGGTGAAAAGGCTCGAAACAATCAAAGATCGTGCAGCAGAAGACTCGAAAAGCTGCGCCCAAAATCAAAATCGACATCTGTTGCCTCTGCGTAAGTTACGTGTTTTACCGAAATTCTGTTTGCGAAATTCTGTGTTGTCTAGTTTTCCTTGGTTTGACGAATGAATCTTGAAACTAGTAGTGCCACTACTTCTAGGACCTCTGCTTAAAAAGCGAGGATGAGGACATGGAAGATGTGGTCACCTCAACAGTATAATCTTAAGTGATCTTGTCTTTGCTTAGTCGGTTGAATTGCGGTATAACCATCGAGGATGAATTTTTGGTGACTGATCTTTTTACAGCTCCTCCAACATCATTGATCTCCCAAGCGATGATGAGGACGAGCCCTGAGAGCCCTTAGGGAGAAGAAGCAGGAAAATGTCCCGGTGACAGGCGCCTTAGTCGGCGCCGTTGGCAAGCCAGTAATCCGGGAGGCAGCGCGATGCTAATCGGACTTGTCACCTTAAAATCATACCAGCTGTCAGTGCTCCTTCAGCGTCAGCCGCGCAGACTCCGCCGATCCACCTTCACTTTTTGCTGCATCACGTCGAGAGGACCCGGTGAGTGCTGCCAAAAGGCTATCATGATGAATTACTATGATGGAAGATGAAGATGGTGCGGGAAGCCAGCCAAACTACTTATGGCCTTGACTCCGCTCTCGAGCAACGTCAGTTAGCCGATTGCCGGTGACTCTTTAGCTTGTTACTGTTAGGATATGCTACCTGAAAACTTTCTTGAAGAATCTTTTCATCTGATCTGCGCCGCATCTGTATACTGCCAGGGGTGTTTGATTTGCCAGCAGAGCAAACTTGTATCTTAGTTAAACTAGGTTTGTATCGATTGGATTTTTGAACTAGTGAGAACGCATGGGTGCTTAGCTGATGTAATCCCTGAGACCATAGTTGACTGCGGGTAATCGGCGTAGTGCGAAGCTAAATTTTCCACTCGATGCAGGGCCGGACCATGTCGAGTGGAACCCGAACCGATGGGGCGCGCTAAGTGCACCCGCTGAGTGTAACGAGACCGTGGTCATGATGTGGAGCGTCGACCTTTCGGTCTTGGAATCCTTTTTACACTCGGCACCGGACAGGACCATCGGTGAAAACTGGACCGATGGGGCATGCTAAGTGCACCAGCTTGGGTGTAATCCCAGACCGTGGTTGGCTGAGGCGACGACTCGGTATGAAAACAACCTGAATTTACTGGACCATTGTTCTGAAGTAACTAATATTTCCATCTGTTGATTGTGTCTCTTGATTCTGAGAATCTTGTGAACTGGAGTTCATTTTGCTGAATTGGAGAAAAAACAGATTCAACTCAACCTCGATCTAGGCCCCTTCAACACAAATCTGCGAGAAGGACAAGGATGAAGCTCGATAAGAAAACTTGCTGACTGATTTGTCTGAACCTGATTCTATTTGCTTCTTGAACCCGGCGTTGTTTTTCAGGGAAAATGAATCAAGCTTTGAAAAACGACCAAGATCTTGCAGTGCGCCTGACAGCTAAGAAAACTAAGAAGGACAAGAACAATCTGAGCGAGAAGATGGAAGGCATTGCTACTTAAGAGGCGTCTGGAGAATTATCACAGGGAGGTCTTGCCAAGAAGCTGTTCGTCATGCTTGAAGGTATTTTCTTTGAACCGTGACTTGTTGTTGTCGATATGATATACAACTGACTCATCTTTGAATTCGTGCAGAATTTTGCGAAACTTGAGGAAGGGCTGGTGAGTTGAGACAAGCTTGGACCCCATCCATTCTCCAATGAAGGCAGGCTACCATGAATGTACTCCGATTGGAATCCGTGTTGCTGGTGTTGTCGATTATCTTGCCCGTAGAAGGTCCTAATGTCAGCGGATCGACACAGCACTCAGCCAAGGCAATGCTCTAGAATGACCTCGAGTCACGATGACTCGACTTAATAGAATTCTGATCGAGTGCAAGAATGGAAGAAGTCTTCTGCTACTGTGGTAGCTGATGTGGCTCTCTATCCTTGGTTCGTGTCCCTTACCAAGGAAGCGCGAAGAAAGCAGCAGCGATCAAGGTTGCCAACACCAAGATGTACGACTTCCAATCTTTCATGGAGACCTTCATTGCTGCTGCCACTCGGATTGCCGGCCAGATCGACCTGGGCCAGTTAAATCGAGCCTGCAACCCTCCTCTTGTGGGTGAACAAACTTTATGCCTCACCTTAAATTTGCCTCGAATGCCAAAATTCCTTGGGCTTGATGCTGAGTACTAATTCATGGTTGGAACCTTAGGATTTATCTAATTTGGTTTATCTCTCGAATATACTCGTGTTTGCCTTGGTGGAATTTGTTCTTCACTCGGAATATTTTTTTATACTTGAGATGCAGCTGGGGAGAGGTTCGATCGACCTGCACTCGTCGTTCTTGCGGATGAGGATGGAGCACATGTTATACTTGTGGCGCAGCTCGAGGAAAGGTTGCGATCAACTTGCACCTCGTCGTCCTTGTGGAGAAGGATGGAGCCTTTGTTGTTGTACGGCTCGAAGAAAGGTTGCATCGACACGCACTAAATCGTCGCCTGATAAGGATGGGCGCATCATACTTGTGGTGCAGCTCCGAGGAGAAGATTGCAGTGACCTACACCTCATGCGTCCTTGGACAGGATGGGCGCACATTGTATTTGTGGCACAGCTCAAGGAGAAAAGTTCGCGATCGACCTGCACCTCGTAAATCCTTCGGATGGATGTGTTTCAAACTTAGTCTTGGACTGCAGCTAAGCCCCAGTGGGAGGGTTGCTCACCACTCGGTGGGATTTTCAAACTTAGGATCTGGACTGCAGCTAAGCCCACAGTGGGAGGTTGCTCACCACTCGGTGGGATTTTCAAACTTAGGCAGTCTTGACTGCAGCTAAGCCCCCGTGGGAGGTTGCTCACCACTCGGTGGGATTTTCAAACTTAGTAATCTTGGACTGCAGCTAAGCCCCAGTGGGAGGTTGCTCACCACTTGGTGGATTTTCAAACTTAGTAGTCTTGGACCAGCTAAGCCCCCAGTGAGGAGGCTTGCTCACCACTCGGTAGGATTTTTCAAACTTAGGCGAGTACTAGACTGCAGCTAAGCCCAGTGGGAGGTTGTTCACCACTCGGTAGGATTTTTCAAACTTAGGCAGAGTACTAGACTGCAGCAAAGCCAGTGAGGCTTGCTCACTCGGTAGGATTTTCAAACTTAGGTGAGTCTTGGACTGCAGCTAAGCCGAGTGAGAGGCTTGCTCACCACTCGGTGGGATTTTCAAACTTAGGTAGTCTTGGACACAGCTAAGCCCAGTGAGGCTTGCTCACCATTCGTAGGATTTTTTCAAACTTAGGCGAGTAGTGGACTGCAGCTAAGCCCCGAGTGGGAGGCTTGCTCACCACTCGATGAGTTTTTCAAACTTAGGCGAGTCTTGGACTGCAGCTAAGCCCCCGAGGTGAGAGGCTTGCTCACCACTCGGTGGGATTTTCAAACTTAGGTGATCTTGGACTGCATCTAAGCCCCAGTGAGAGGCCTCACCACTCGGTAGGATTTTAAACTTAGGCGAAGCAGTTTGTAGCTAAGCCCCCGGTAGAGGCTTGCTCACCACTCGGTAGGATTTTTCAAACTTAGTGAACGGATTCATGACTAAGCTGAGTGAGGCTTACTCACCACTCGGTAGGATTTCGAACTTAGTAGAAAGCGGATTAGCAGCTAAGGCACCCAGTAGTTTGAAACATATAAAAAAAACAACAAAAATTTAGGATCTTTGTAAATTGTGTCTTTGATAATCAAACTAGAAGGTATCTCTTATTACATTTGAATTCTTAAGTGTAAAAGGGCGGAGCAGCTCAGCATTCAAAGCGTGTGGCTCGTCTTTCTTGTGCTCGATATTGTAAAGGTGATACGCCCGTTGTGGAGCACTCTTGTGATGAAGGGCCTTCCCAATCAGGAGCAAGCTTGTGGTTTCTGTGATCCTCGAAGAACAAGTCTCCCTCTTGAAATGCTCGACCCCTCACGTTTCTGGCGTGGAAGCGGCAGGTCTTGCTGATAGATGGTCGACCGGATCAAGGCCATCTCTCTTTCCTCTTCTAGGAGATCAACTGCGTCTTGTCATGCCTGTTCTGCTTCATCCTCTGAGAGAAGCTCGAGTCGGGGTGCATTGTGGAGCAAGTCACTCAGAAGTACAGCCTCAGCCCCATAGACCAAGAAGAATGGGGTTCGGCCAGTCGACCGATTGGGAGTTGTCCTCAATCCCCAAAGCACTTATGGAAGTTCATCGACCCAGGCGCCTGCTGCGTGCTTGAGATCATGCATCAGTCGGGGTTTCAGTCCTTTGAGAATCAATCCGTTTGCTCTTTCAGCTTGTCCATTCGATCGAGGTGGGCGATGAAGCATAGTCGACTCGAGTACCTTAGGAAGCCTGAAGGCTCAACTCATCAGAATCGGTTTGACCCATTTCGATGATGATGATGTCGCGGAACACCATATCTGAATGTTAACTCTCGGATGGGCTGCAAAAGTACAGGCTTCAAGACTTTTGATGAGCTTAGCTTCAATCCATTTGGTGAACTTGGCGCCATCAGCACATGATGGAAGCACTCCTCCAGTCCTCGGTCCCACCATATCCAATCCCCAAAGCATAAAGGAGCTAGATGAGTGGAATGGTCTTCAAAGGCTGATGCAGGCTTGTGAGACATGTTGGAGTAAAATGGCAACCTTCACATTTGCCGACTATTTCTTTTGCCATCTCATTTGCGTGGCCAATAAAACCCTTTCGATATGCTTTGTACAATGGTCGAGAAAAGCATGGTGACCGGGTCCCAGTGGATGTCGTTGAGATCACCCGACCTTCTTCCGGTGTATGCATTTCTAGACTCGGTCACACTTTCTCGAACAGCTGTCCCTTTATCACGGTGAAGGCTTTGTATCGATGGACGATCTGTCGAGCCTCTTCCTCATCCTCTGGGGTTCTTTCCTAGAATGTATGAAATGTATGGCGATCCGGTCGGGGAGTGATGGCGAGGAGTCTGGATTAGGGTTATCAGGACTGCCGAGCTGTGTACAACGTCCGGACTATTGAGCGTGAAGATACAAAGGCGAAGACTTTGGCCCGTGTCGGGATGGGACTTTCCTTGGCGTGGAAGGCAAGCTTGGCGATCCGGATACCTATTTCCTTCCTTGTAACCGACTCCATGTAAGCCCTAGCCCTCTCCGGTGTCTATATAAACCGGAGAGGTTGGTCCTAGAAGGCCGATCACAATTACAATCATACCATCATAGGCTAGCTCTTAGGGTTTAGCCTCTACGGTCTCGTGGTAGATTTACTCTTGTACTACCATATCATCAATATTAATCAAGCGAAGTAGGTTTTACCTCCATCGAGAGGCCCGAACACAGGTAAACATATGTGTCCCTTGCTTCTGTTACCATCATACTTGCCTGGATCGGGACCCCCTACCGAGATCCGCGGTTTGACACCGACATTGGTGCTGGTGAGAGTCCCTCGTGTCATCGCCGTCGGGCTTTCGATGGCTCGTCTCAATGTCAGGCGAAATTACCTCGGAGGGGCTCGGCTGTAGGCAGGAGAGCGCTCCCTTCAGCGGCTTATCATGGCCACCCCATCGGTGGTGCGCGCCATCAACTTCTCGAGTCTCGATCATAACCTTGGCGTCGGTTGGAACTTGCGAACAGATGGATCAATAGAGCTCTCCTCCCTTGAACTCTTGGATCGCATTATGCCGCTCACAAGTCGCTCTGAGACTACACCGGATTGAGCAAACCCGACCAAAGGACATCAGGTCCTCGCCGGCCACCCATGAGATGGCGATAGTGGAGGAACCACACACGGATTGCCCTCAACTTTGAGGACAAGTTGTGTTCGGATCACGAACTCCTTGAGCCAAAGACACACTCAAAGAAAACCTGACCCAAGTCCGGACTTAAAATCGGACATGGTGAAGAAATTAGGCACCCGGATTACGAGTGTTTAGCTCGGGACTGCCCGCACCCTTAGGCGTTAGATCGGATACAAATCAGACTCTCTTGGACCCTAAACTCTCTCCCACATCGGGCAAGAGCCCGAAACCATACATGCTATTGGGCCGATTCCTCCTTAAGCTTAACAAGTGAGGGGCATGCGAAAGAGGACATGTCTCCTTTTCGCAAAAACTACAGACGAGGACACCTCAATACTATAAGCCTTGTGACATGGTATGCTAGCGGACTTAGCAACCATAATCTGAAATCTTTGCGATGGAGAGCGCTGGAAAGACCAAACAGAATTTTAGGATAATACTGCTCTGGCCAAAACCTTTGTCCAAACTAAGCAGACGAACTCTCGTAAAAGTCGTCGACCCAACTAAGAAACCAAAGCCCACTCAGGCGGAGATCTATATTGGAAGAATGGCTCATGGACCATGTAAGCTCCGATTACTCGAGATACAACACCTACTCATAGCCTTATGGCATGTTGGATACTCCGGCGGTGGCAAAAAGTGGCGAGGACCTTCTTGTGGGCCATAAAGCGGAACAACATCCCTTGAACTGTCTGGTACCAATCTTGAGACTTTCTCCTCAAACAATGAGGCATAGCGAGCTTGGCAAACTCCGCTAGAAATTACCGATGTGCAAAAATAAACCCTTGGAATGACACTGCTATAACTTTTAATGCTGCCTGCTGGCGATGCCGCCCAACAACAACCTTATGCGCAACTGTTGCAGCTCACTTAAGTTGTTGGCGGACTCGAAACAAAGTAAGAGCGCAAACTAGCCTGAGTTGGTTCCTTCGGCGCACAGGTTTTCCATACAAAGTACTATCGTTCGAGGAAGATAACTTAAAAATTTAAAACTGATTGCTCAAACTTTGGCAACTTAGCTTTTTGTCGTTTGCTTCCGGCAAAGCGATACTTCCTCGGCGACACTTGGCGGTCCACACCATTATCTTCTCTCCCCGGCTAACTTGTGGGCGAAGGAACCTTCCTTTCTTTGAGAAGAAGAAGAAAATAAAGTTATGGAGCCTGGTGGCGTTTATTGCTTACGGTGTGGATGCTGCACAAAATGTTAGATAACACATGCATAAAAATTATGAAAGCATGCATTTGACAAGTTGTGCGCAACACATGAACTTCTTGATCTGCAGAGGTCTCGCCCGGCTTTGTACAAAGGATTACATGCAACATGGCAAGACTTGTACAAAAGGGTGGTTGCGGAGCAGGTTCGGCAACGCGCCTATAGGTAAAACTTACGAAGATGCTCTATATTCAGGGTTGCTCACGGGCATGCATCTTGGTCTCAAAGCGGACAGCGCCAGGCCTAGTGACGTTTCACCCGATGAATTTCCCGCTTGGCGTCAACTTGTTGGAATTCTTGGCGGATTGAGCGCGAAGAACAAGTCGCCTTCCTCGAAGCTTCGGCATAACTGCGGCTATGGTAGCGGCGCAAAGCTTGCTGAAACGAGCAGCTCGTACAGCGGCTGAAGCGATCCTCCAAGGAGCAGCGCGTCATCTTGTCGTAGCTGCTCTTGCTCAAACTCATCATAGCGAGCACTTTCGGTGACCCGTATCTGAGTTCCGTGGGGAGAACTGCCTCTGCTCCATAGACTAGAGCGAAAGGTGTCGGCGAGTGGCTCGATTTGGCGTCGTCTGATCGACCAAGAACCACCGGCAGCTCCTCATCCAGTTTCTTCCGCGCTTGCGCACTGTCGAAAGTTCTGGTCTTGAGTCCTCGCAGCACTTGCGTTTGCCCTCTGCAGCTTGTTGCTTCTTGGATGAGCAACGAAGCAAAGCAGACAGGCGTAAGATCTTGGGCGTCTTGCATGAAGGTGCGACTTCGTGAATGTGTGCCGTTGTCGGTGATGATCCGTTAGGAATCCCAAAGCGGCAAACAATTGACTGAAGAACTTGCTGCTATTTGTCTTGTCACCTTCCTCCTGCTTCCACTTCGGCCACTTTGTGAACTTGTCGATTCGCGACGTACAAGTACTCAAAGCCCCCTTCGGGGAAGGGGCGAGGATGTCGAACCCCAGACGAAAATGGCGGGATAAAGGGATCGTCTGGAAAGCTTGAGCTGGCTGGTGTATCTCTTTGAATGGAACGGCGCTTCACACTTGGTTACTTGTGCAGTTGCATCTGGAGGCTTCGGCCAGAAGAAACCTTGCGGAAAGCTTTGCGGCAAGTGCTCTTGCATGTGGTGACCACATATGCCTCCGTAATCTCGCCAACAGCCACATCCATCTTCCGGAATACACTTCAATTTCACACCGTTGAGTCTTCTTACATGCAGGATGTTGTCAACAAACTGGTACATACTTGATTGCCGGGCTACTCTTTCCTTCTTCTTGCTCTTGGGAAGTTCTCACTGTCTGAAGAAATGGGCGATCTGATGTGCCCATCTGGAGCTTGCGGCTCAACAACAAACTAAAGGCTCTGCCTTGGGAACATCGACTTCTCTGCAAGAACCAGCGGTTCAGCGGAGCTTGATGATCCCGGCAAGCTTCGAGCAAAACTTGTCGGGCGTGCTTCAGCGACAAACCCTAGGGCTTGTCGGGACAGACTGCTCCTCGGCGATATCTGCGTTGATTTTGAGGGACCTTCTTGGCGGCTTGAGGGGCTCTGCGGAAAGTAGTCACCGAAACCAACTTCCTCTTCTTGTTCTGCCCAGTGATGGTGTTACGTTGGTTGAGTCAGCTTGAGCACAAATTCCTGGTTCCACGGTAACTTGAGCGCAGCACACTTTGTGACCATCAGCAATATCATTACGAGCTCTTGGAACATGTTCCATTTGCAAGCCTTCAAAGTGTTCTTCTAGCTTTCTCACTTCATCAGCGTAGCTTCCATCAGCGGACTCGATAATCTTTGTTTACTTGGCGGACGACAAGCTGAGTCACCACGACAATAAGCTTCTTGATCCCAAGGTCCACTGCAATTACGAGACCGCAAGCAAACCTTCATACTCTGCGGTATTATTTGTTGCTTGCTCCTTGGGAAAGTGCATTTGGACTATGTACTTGAGGTGCTCTCCGGTGGGTGCGATAAGCAACACGCGGCACGGCGCCTTAGCGAAGAGCACCATCAAAGTACATCAGCCACTCTTTACTTGCTTCCTTGGCGGGGATGCTCGTCTACGGAATTTCTTCATCTTGCGTTGGCGTCCACTCTGCTATAAACTCTGCCAATGCTCTGCTGGATAGTTGAAGTGCTTTCAAACTTGAGGCCAAAGCTTGGCAGTTCGATGCCCACTCGACAATCCTGCTGTTGCTTGGATTTTGCAATATCCTCTTATTGAAGCAGTGACAACTGTTATCTCATGTGCTTGGAAGTAATGGCGCAGCTTTCTAGAGGCCATGAGGCCAAAAAGCAATTTCGCACACGAGTACCTTGACCTAGCCCCTGCGAAGGGCCGACAAAAGTGGAAGTAGGCGCTGCACCATCCTTTTCGCATCTTCTCGCAATCCTGCTTGAATCCGTCCTTATCGGGACGAGCTTGGCGGAAGCCCCAGCTTGTCAGCTGGATGCATCTCCTTGCCGGCTCATCATCCGCCTCCTTTCCGCTACTAACGCAGCACTAACCACTTGATTGGTTGCGCTATGTACAGCAACTTCTCTTGTGGCCTAGGTGCGACAAGTATTGGAGTGGAGGAAGGTACCTCTTCAAGTCCTGGGCGCAGCCTCCGCTTGAGTCCATTTCATTGGACCTGCCTTTTTCAAAATCTTGAAAAATGGCAGGGCGTGCTCAACAGAACCTAGAGATAAACCTGCTGAGAGCAGCCACAACGGCAAGTCTTGAACATCCTTGGCGTTCTTCAATCTGCTCAATGGCCTTGATCTTGTCGGGGTTGGCTTCAATTCCCCTACGAGACACGAAGAACCGAGAAGCTTGCGGAAGGGACTCCAAACACGCACTTCTCGGGGTTGAGCTTGAGGTTGATCTTGCGCAGATTTGCAAGGTCTCATCAAATCTTGAACCGAGTTGCTTTGTCCTTGCTCTTGACCACTATGTCATCCATGTAAGCTTCTACATTTACGTGCATTGGGGCTCAAAAGCGTCATGGACCACTCTTGCAAGCGTTGAACCAGCATTCTTCAAAAAAGGCATCCGTGTGAAGCAGTATGTGCCACATGGTGTAATGAATGCGGTTTCTCTCATCCTCTTCGCCATGAAGATCTGATGATATCCTGAATATGCATCAAGAAATGAAAGCAAATCACATCCAGCCGTGGAGTCAACAATCTGAGTCTATCTGGCAAAGGAAATGGGTCTTTGGGACAAGCTTTATTAACATCCGTGAAGTCAATACAAAGTCTCCATTTCCCATTTGCCTGCGTACAACTACGGATTAGCCAACCACGTGGGATGGAGCACTCCTCTAACAAACTGCTGCTTCCAACTTCTTGATCTCTTACGCTATGAACTCTTGGCGCTCCGCCTGCTTCTGACTTTTTTTTGTGCGGGCGCGCGTGAGGACAGACAGCTAGGTGGTGCTCAATAACTTTCACAGGAACACGGGGATGTCGGATGGTTGCCATGCAAACACGCCGACATTCGCCAGAAAACAACAAGCTCGCCTTCCTATTTAGGGTCAGTGTGCTTGATGGTGAAGGTACCACGATCCGTCCTCCTTAGCGAGCTTCTTGGTCTTGGCGGGCTGCCATCATCTTCTTGCACTTGGCGGTGGAGCTCGATGGTGCGTCCTCGGCGGTAGCGCAGCACTCCGAAGAGGTCGCTTGCCGAGTGGGCATCGAGGCTCTTGCCGAACAGGTGGTCTTCTTCTTCCCCGGGAGCTTCGGCGGCAAGTGGTTTGCTATCTGTCTTGGCTGCTGCATCCGGTAAATCTTGTCGGCGCGAATAAGAGCATCTTTCTTATGCCACGTGAGCAGAAATGACACTTATCGGGCTGGGCATCTTGAGCAAGGTTGTATGCATAATGATAGGCCATGTGAACTTGGCGAATGCTGGTCGAAAGTATCCATTGTAGGGCAATGTGAAATCAGCGACGTCGTAACCCTCCTCGGCTCTGAAATTCAGTTCGCTGCGAATGTTACCGGCGGTGTGATCTTCCCCTTGGGCCTCCTTCCTGGGTTGATTCCTTGGAAAGTTCCAGTCTCTTGAGCTCGATGTCGGGATTTGAAGCTTACGGAGCCTGCGGAGGAGATCAGGTTTAACCGGCCCCCCCGTCAACTAACATCTTGGTGACCTTGAGGTTGCGGATAGTTGGTGAGACCAACGTCGGCAAGCACCCGACCCGCGATTCTGTGATCGGGTGGTTCTCAATATCGAGATGATAGGCGTCTTGGACCCTTGAGAGGTCTCGTGACTCTATGGATGGATTACGCTGCATTAACCTCCGCATCCATTGCTTGAGTTGGCGGTGTGAGTATGCGGAAGCACCACCGTCAGCGCGAGAGAACCTCTGTTGCCTTCGAAACTCCTGCTCATCAGCTTCATCGTCTTCCATATCTTCATCCTTATCCTTGTGACAGCGGGAGGTCTGTCTCCTTGCCGCTGCTTGGCCTTGCCTTGGCGTCCTCCCGGCCGGGTCTCTTCTTGCTAGATGCCAGCACCTTCTTGGGCCTTCTCCTTGTCTACTTCGCTCGTACTCAGCCTTCTTCATTCAACAAGCTGCTCGACTTTCTTGCAGCTCACGGAGGTCGTGGCCCTTAGTGCGGTGAATCTTCTGATCTTATTTGTTGGAGTTGTCACCGCTTGTCGGCGCCACAGCTTGGCGGTCGGTGTCGGCGGCAACCTCCTTGCGGGCCACCAACCTTGGCCTTCTTGGCGCCACCTCCGTTGCGGACTGCTCGACAACTAGTACCTCTTTGCTCTTCTTCTTTCTGTTGTTCCTGGCTCTTCTTTGCAGGGGCGGTCTCCTCCTCGAGACTCTGCTGCAATTCTCTCACAGAGTCTTCTTCCTTCTTGACACGTGCACACGTAAGGCATACAGCTCCTTGGCGTCCTTGACCTTGCACTCGCCATCTCCTCCCTCATCCTGCGGTTCCTGCGTTACGATGAAACGCTGATCACCCGGCGGGGGTGGACATCTGGATGTTGTAGTGCACCGCAGCTGAATCTCTGAATGAACTTGCGCGGGACTCTCCTTCCCACAGGCGGCGGTGAAGGTCACTCTCTTTGGCCATGAGGCTTGTGGCGCCTGTGAAGCGCCCACAAACTGATAACAAATCTGCCAAGAAGATATGGGCTGTCGGTAGAGTGCATGAGCCAAGATCGACATTTGGCTTGAGTACTAGTGGGAAGTAGTTGGCGAGGATCTTGTCGTCTAAATCCCCAGCCTTTGCACCGCAATGGTGTGAATCTTTGAGGAACTCCGATGGGTGCGTCCTGCCGTCGTACTTCTCGCTTTGTCGGCTTGAAGTTTTTCCTGTCAGACCTTGGACTTGCGCAGCTCACGGCGAGCAGGGGCAACCTACGGCGTGCGGCAAGTCACTGGTTCCCTGGAGCATGCATGTCAACGGCGGGCCCGGCGCTGGTCAGTTGGCCAGCTTCTCTTGGGCTCGATGCGAGTTCGGCGTCTTCTTGTTACCGTTCTTGAAGAACTTGGCGCTGATCACGGCGAGCTCGTGGATCCGGCGGCGGTGGAGTCGCTGTCGAGGTGGATCCAAGGCTGGTGATCTTAGCCTTGGGATGGAGAGTGCATGGTGGTTGCACCCCATAGGTTTAAATCGCCACCGGCTCATGCCTTGTCGTCTCGCCCGCGGCAAGGATGCGATTGGTTGCCGCGAGTGTCGCCGTTAAGCGAAGCTGATGAGACTACGGATGGTGGCCCTCCATTACGTGACCTTGTCGGCCGTTGGAGGTAGTCTAAAGAGTTGAGCTCGCCAAGGCTTCCTGGAGTGGTGGGAGGCAATGGAGATGCGGTAGCGAGGCAGGATATGCTGGACTTCTAACCAAGTTAGAAGGAGCATCCCGTCGAGCGATAATGCCCGCGCTATACCACATGCTGGAGTGCATGCTGGTCTCGAGAACCTCGGGATCCTCCGGCAGCCTTGATCAACGGCGTGTGGCGCTGCAAGCACCATGGCTTCTCGGTCCGCGCCTCCTGAGATGGGCGCGGTGTGTATCCGGGCGCCAGTGCATGCCGCCTTGTCCTTGGACCTGGCTGCGTCGTGGGCTCCCTCGGCGCGCGGTTCCTCCGCCGGCGTCTTCCCATACTCGTCGTCTCCGGTGGTGGTGGGTTTGACATGACGCAGCTGCTGCCGCGAAGCCTTCTTCTTGATGGCATGTTGATGAAGGTGATGAAGAAGTTGCTCGTGTGACCGCTGGATCAGGTTCACACAGCCTCGGCGCCCCTACTGGCGCGCCAAAGATGTCGGGGCTGATGTGACCACGAACACCTATGGGACTGGCGGACCCGAGTCCCTTGTGGTTGGGAGGTGCACAAAGAGCAGATCGAGGCGATGCACACAAGCAGTTTACCCAGCGGACTCTCCGGAGATAATACTCCCTCTGCTGCTTGGTTGATTGTATTGTGTTTCTTGCTAGGGAGCAATAGAGCTACAAAACCTAGCACGAGTGTCTCTAGTCTTGTATGTGTCGAATGAAACGAGCGGGCGAACCCTTTCTACGTTGCACTTGGCCTCCTTTTATAGGCTCAAGGGGTCACCGGCAGTGTAGCAGATGAGGGTACAAATGGAAAAACAGTAGTTGGTACACCGACTTATACAGTGTACTGTGCATATACCTAACTCGGCAGGGACAAGATCAATAAATGCCCGTCCACATCGCCCTAAACGGTCTGCGAGGACCGTCAAGTGCACCACGTTTGCCACGATGGTAGGCTCGTCAGCGCCGCTTATCGCTGCTCCCAGCTGCACAGCCCTTTGACACGTGCACAGGTAGCCCACGGCGACACGTTGGCGGATGAGCTGGAAGCGGAGATGAAGAGAGGTTACTGCGCGGCAAGCACTGCTGCGGCGCTGAATCCTTGGCGGCTCGGGGACTGTCGTCACCAAGCCTTCGACAAGCTCTCTTGCTGGGTCTTGTTTTCCGTGCCACAGGGCCTTCCGGCAGCTCCTCTTGCCGGGTCTTGGCTCTTTGTTCTTGAATGGCTCAGAAGAATCATGAGAGACATGGGGTCACCGAAGCCTTACTTGCCGCGGGGTGCTGCATCCGTTGATGCCGAGTTGAGGATACTAGGGTACTACTCTAGTACAACACGTTGATATGGAAAATCTTCCACTGACAGGTTGCTCTGTTGCCCGCGGATCTCGGCAGGATTAGTCTAGAAGCATGCAACTTGCAGAATGTAAAGGGATGGGATTGCAGGATTCAAGCAATTGGAGAGGCGGATGTTTTTATCGTGCTTCCGATGGGGTGGTGCTGTCGTACATCACGTTGATGGAACTTCATCCCACAAAGAAGTATGATTCTTGAGTCCGGGAGATCTCCACCCACCAAGGGTCCACAAAGAAACAGCCTTGTCTATCCCATGGTCAAGTCCATGCCCACAGTACTTGCCTCTCTTGGTAGATCTTCACAGTAATCTCCTTGCCCTTACAAACTCCTTGGTTCAACTCCACAATCTTGTCAGGAGGCTCCCAAGTGACACCTAGCCAATCTAGGGAACACCACTCTCCAAGAAGTAACAAATGGTGTGTTGATGATGAACTCCTTGCTCTTGTGCTTCAAATGATCTCCCAAACACTCAACTCTCTCTCTCTCTGGGATATGGATTTGGTGGAAAGAAGATTTGAGTAAAGCAACTTGGGGAAGGCTAGAGATCAAGATTCATGTGGTAAGAATGGAATATCTTGGCCTCAACACAAGTGTAGGTGGTTCTCTCTCAAAAAGGTAAGTTGGAAGTGCAGGTCCGTTCGAATGGCTCTCTCCACGAATGAAGAGGAGGTGGAGGGGTATATATAACCTCCACACAAAATCTAACGTTACACACAACTTGCCAATCTCGGTGGGACCGAATTGGTAAACTCGGTCGGACCGAATTCAACAAATCTAGTGACCGTTAGGATTTTCGGTGGGACCGACATACCTTCGGTAGGACCGATATGGTTAGGGTTAGGGCATAATGTAATCTCGGTGAGACCGATTACACAAACTTCGTAGAGACCCGATTTTGGTAATAAGCTAACCGGAGAGTTGGTCCGAGCAAACTCGGTAGGACCGATTCGCTCTTCTCGGTTGGACGAAATGTTACAAGAGGAACAGAGTTTGCATTGTAATCTCGGTAGTACCGATTACTCAAATTCGGTGGTGGAACGGTAATGGACATACAGAGAGATTACAATCCCATCTCGGTGAGACCGAGATCCCTATCAGTGGGACCGATTTGCCTAGGGTTTGTGGCGGTGGCTATGACATCTGAACTAGGTGGCGCGGATAGAAAGAATTGGTGGGGCGAGTTTGACTTTTGTTTAGGTCATATGTGGATGTGAAAAGTAGTTGAGGGCTTTGGAGCATATCACTAAGCATTTTGAGCAAGAGCCTCATTAAGCAACACCTCATCCCTCCTTGATAGTATTGGCTTTTCCTATAGACTCAATGTGATCTTGGATCACTAAAATAGAACATGTAGAGTCTTGAGCTTGGAGCTTGAGCCAATCCTTTGTTCTTAGAATCTTGAAGGGTTCCACATCCTCTAGTCCATGCCACTACATTGTTGAACTTATCTGAAACATACTAGGTAAAGTGTTAGTCCAACAAGAGATATGTTGACATTAATTACCAAAACCACCTAGGAGCACTTGTGCTTTCACTTTTCCATGGCTCGGTAGAAAGCCCTCCATGAAAGTGACCTCGGGGAGAAAGCAGAGGTGAAAATGCTGGTCGGCCAGTGGTCCATCTCATCAGTGATGGCGTGACGGCATGGATCTGTTGAAAGTCTTCCTCGGGCGGCGCATTCAGCGCTTCAAGCCCGTGACCACCCGATGTGTATGTATTCGGGCATTGATGATTCCACTCGGATCCATTGGAAGAAGTCGGCGAGATCTGATGGAGAAGTGGTTGAGGGTATCGCTGGCAACAAAGATAACCGAGGGGGCGAGGAGAGTCCTCCACTCGACAACTCGCACCAAGCGGACAGGTACAACTCTGTATTTGAGTGTTATCTTGATCCATCATGTAGCGCTTGTAATTAACCGGTGACTTTTGTCTTGCTTGTTGTCTTAGGCTCTTCTGAGATATTCGATGCCCAGCGGAGAGCAGAGCAGGACCGGAGGAGGCGGCGGAGGCGACGGAGGCGGCGGCGAGTGGCATTCCGATGGTGAAGGGACGAGAGGCTCCGACCAGTGATGAAGAAGTGGTTGACTCACCTCCCGTGAAGAAGCGATCAAGCTCATCCATGATCCGGCAGAGCCAGCGACAAAGGCAGCTATTCAGATTGGGCGGTCGTCAAAGTGTCCTCAGACGTCTTCCCGGTGCCGGTGAAAAGGCTCGAAACAATCAAAGATCGTGCAGCAGAAGACTCGAAAAGCTGCGCCCAAAATCAAAATCGACATCTGTTGCCTCTGCGTAAGTTACGTGTTTTACCGAAATTCTGTTTGCGAAATTCTGTGTTGTCTAGTTTTCCTTGGTTTGACGAATGAATCTTGAAACTAGTAGTGCCACTACTTCTAGGACCTCTGCTTAAAAAGCGAGGATGAGGACATGGAAGATGTGGTCACCTCAACAGTATAATCTTAAGTGATCTTGTCTTTGCTTAGTCGGTTGAATTGCGGTATAACCATCGAGGATGAATTTTTGGTGACTGATCTTTTTACAGCTCCTCCAACATCATTGATCTCCCAAGCGATGATGAGGACGAGCCCTGAGAGCCCTTAGGGAGAAGAAGCAGGAAAATGTCCCGGTGACAGGCGCCTTAGTCGGCGCCGTTGGCAAGCCAGTAATCCGGGAGGCAGCGCGATGCTAATCGGACTTGTCACCTTAAAATCATACCAGCTGTCAGTGCTCCTTCAGCGTCAGCCGCGCAGACTCCGCCGATCCACCTTCACTTTTTGCTGCATCACGTCGAGAGGACCCGGTGAGTGCTGCCAAAAGGCTATCATGATGAATTACTATGATGGAAGATGAAGATGGTGCGGGAAGCCAGCCAAACTACTTATGGCCTTGACTCCGCTCTCGAGCAACGTCAGTTAGCCGATTGCCGGTGACTCTTTAGCTTGTTACTGTTAGGATATGCTACCTGAAAACTTTCTTGAAGAATCTTTTCATCTGATCTGCGCCGCATCTGTATACTGCCAGGGGTGTTTGATTTGCCAGCAGAGCAAACTTGTATCTTAGTTAAACTAGGTTTGTATCGATTGGATTTTTGAACTAGTGAGAACGCATGGGTGCTTAGCTGATGTAATCCCTGAGACCATAGTTGACTGCGGGTAATCGGCGTAGTGCGAAGCTAAATTTTCCACTCGATGCAGGGCCGGACCATGTCGAGTGGAACCCGAACCGATGGGGCGCGCTAAGTGCACCCGCTGAGTGTAACGAGACCGTGGTCATGATGTGGAGCGTCGACCTTTCGGTCTTGGAATCCTTTTTACACTCGGCACCGGACAGGACCATCGGTGAAAACTGGACCGATGGGGCATGCTAAGTGCACCAGCTTGGGTGTAATCCCAGACCGTGGTTGGCTGAGGCGACGACTCGGTATGAAAACAACCTAATTTACTGGACCATTGTTCTGAAGTAACTAATATTTCCATCTGTTGATTGTGTCTCTTGATTCTGAGAATCTTGTGAACTGGAGTTCATTTTGCTGAATTGGAGAAAAAACAGATTCAACTCAACCTCGATCTAGGCCCCTTCAACACAAATCTGCGAGAAGGACAAGGATGAAGCTCGATAAGAAAACTTGCTGACTGATTTGTCTGAACCTGATTCTATTTGCTTCTTGAACCCGGCGTTGTTTTTCAGGGAAAATGAATCAAGCTTTGAAAAACGACCAAGATCTTGCAGTGCGCCTGACAGCTAAGAAAACTAAGAAGGACAAGAACAATCTGAGCGAGAAGATGGAAGGCATTGCTACTTAAGAGGCGTCTGGAGAATTATCACAGGGAGGTCTTGCCAAGAAGCTGTTCGTCATGCTTGAAGGTATTTTCTTTGAACCGTGACTTGTTGTTGTCGATATGATATACAACTGACTCATCTTTGAATTCGTGCAGAATTTTGCGAAACTTGAGGAAGGGCTGGTGAGTTGAGACAAGCTTGGACCCCATCCATTCTCCAATGAAGGCAGGCTACCATGAATGTACTCCGATTGGAATCCGTGTTGCTGGTGTTGTCGATTATCTTGCCCGTAGAAGGTCCTAATGTCAGCGGATCGACACAGCACTCAGCCAAGGCAATGCTCTAGAATGACCTCGAGTCACGATGACTCGACTTAATAGAATTCTGATCGAGTGCAAGAATGGAAGAAGTCTTCTGCTACTGTGGTAGCTGATGTGGCTCTCTATCCTTGGTTCGTGTCCCTTACCAAGGAAGCGCGAAGAAAGCAGCAGCGATCAAGGTTGCCAACACCAAGATGTACGACTTCCAATCTTTCATGGAGACCTTCATTGCTGCTGCCACTCGGATTGCCGGCCAGATCGACCTGGGCCAGTTAAATCGAGCCTGCAACCCTCCTCTTGTGGGTGAACAAACTTTATGCCTCACCTTAAATTTGCCTCGAATGCCAAAATTCCTTGGGCTTGATGCTGAGTACTAATTCATGGTTGGAACCTTAGGATTTATCTAATTTGGTTTATCTCTCGAATATACTCGTGTTTGCCTTGGTGGAATTTGTTCTTCACTCGGAATATTTTTTTATACTTGAGATGCAGCTGGGGAGAGGTTCGATCGACCTGCACTCGTCGTTCTTGCGGATGAGGATGGAGCACATGTTATACTTGTGGCGCAGCTCGAGGAAAGGTTGCGATCAACTTGCACCTCGTCGTCCTTGTGGAGAAGGATGGAGCCTTTGTTGTTGTACGGCTCGAAGAAAGGTTGCATCGACACGCACTAAATCGTCGCCTGATAAGGATGGGCGCATCATACTTGTGGTGCAGCTCCGAGGAGAAGATTGCAGTGACCTACACCTCATGCGTCCTTGGACAGGATGGGCGCACATTGTATTTGTGGCACAGCTCAAGGAGAAAAGTTCGCGATCGACCTGCACCTCGTAAATCCTTCGGATGGATGTGTTTCAAACTTAGTCTTGGACTGCAGCTAAGCCCCAGTGGGAGGGTTGCTCACCACTCGGTGGGATTTTCAAACTTAGGATCTGGACTGCAGCTAAGCCCACAGTGGGAGGTTGCTCACCACTCGGTGGGATTTTCAAACTTAGGCAGTCTTGACTGCAGCTAAGCCCCCGTGGGAGGTTGCTCACCACTCGGTGGGATTTTCAAACTTAGTAATCTTGGACTGCAGCTAAGCCCCAGTGGGAGGTTGCTCACCACTTGGTGGATTTTCAAACTTAGTAGTCTTGGACCAGCTAAGCCCCCAGTGAGGAGGCTTGCTCACCACTCGGTAGGATTTTTCAAACTTAGGCGAGTACTAGACTGCAGCTAAGCCCAGTGGGAGGTTGTTCACCACTCGGTAGGATTTTTCAAACTTAGGCAGAGTACTAGACTGCAGCAAAGCCAGTGAGGCTTGCTCACTCGGTAGGATTTTCAAACTTAGGTGAGTCTTGGACTGCAGCTAAGCCGAGTGAGAGGCTTGCTCACCACTCGGTGGGATTTTCAAACTTAGGTAGTCTTGGACACAGCTAAGCCCAGTGAGGCTTGCTCACCATTCGTAGGATTTTTTCAAACTTAGGCGAGTAGTGGACTGCAGCTAAGCCCCGAGTGGGAGGCTTGCTCACCACTCGATGGGATTTTCAAACTTAGGCGATCTTGGACTCGGCTAAGCCCAGTGAGAGCTTGCTCACCACTGGGTGGGATTTTTCAAACTTAGGCAGTCTTGGTCATCTAAGCCCCAAAATGAAGGCTTGCTCACCACTTTAGGTGATTCAAACTTAGGCGAAACGGTTGTGCTAAGCCCCAGTGGGAAATTGCTCACACTCGGTAGAGATTTTTTTTCAAACTTAAGTGACGGATTCATGACTAAGCTGAGTGAGGCTTACTCACCACTCGGTAGGATTTCGAACTTAGTAGAAAGCGGATTAGCAGCTAAGGCACCCAGTAGTTTGAAACATATAAAAAAAACAACAAAAATTTAGGATCTTTGTAAATTGTGTCTTTGATAATCAAACTAGAAGGTATCTCTTATTACATTTGAATTCTTAAGTGTAAAAGGGACACGATCTCCGCTTTGATAAGGCGTGCCAAAGAAACCGCCTCGCTAAGCAGCTAAAGGTGGAAGCGGTGAAAAAAAATTCATATAAAGGCATGGCCGTGGTGTGATATCACGTGCGCGGAATCGATCAACAGAATCTGTGCAAAAGTTATTCTCTCTACGGTGGTATGTGGAAATTGTTTTGCGAGCGGACCACGATCCTTGTGTTCAAAACCTTCTATGAAGTGTTTGGAGGAACCTGCCTTGCAATGCGAAGACAACATGTCGCCGGACTTCGTCGTCATTGAAGCCTGGTTGAGAGGAGACACTTTGAGGAGTCCTTGACTAGGGAGAGTGTCGGATAGCCAAACTATCATCCACGGCGGACTCCAAGGCGATGAAGATACAAGATTGAAGACTTCCGTCCGTGTCCGGATGGGACTTTCCTTAGCGTGGAAGGCAAGCTTGGCGTCACGGATATGTAGATCTCCTACCATTATAACTGACTCTGCGTAACCCTAACCTATCGGTGTCTATATAAACCGGAGGGTTTTAGTCCGTGGGACAGAAAAAACAATCATACCATAGGCTAGCTTCTAGGGTTTAGCATCTTTGATCTGTGGTAGATCTACTCTTGTACTACCCATATCATCAATATTAATCAAGCAGGGTAAGGGTATTACCTCCATCGAGAGGCCCGAACCTGGGTAAAACATTGTGTCCCTTGTCTCATGTTACCATCCACCTAGAGCGCACAGTTGGGACCCCCACTCCGAGATCCGCGGTTTGACACCGACACTCATGTTTTATTACAGAGCTGGAATTTCGACTTGTGCCGGAGTCCATCCTCCACATCTCATCGTTCATCGTCAGTGTGAAGCCTTCCTCGCATTACCCCTCACTTGGATTATGGCTCAAGACCTTCAAGATGGAGCCAAAGATGATCAAGGGCAGCAGGCCGAGTCACGGAGGGTTGTTATAAGCAAGAATCTGACGCTCCATGGCCGAGGGCTCTTTTCAAGAGGATCTCAGCCTATGGCAACAAGAGTGGTTTTATATCACAGCTCCCAGGGCACCAAATGGGTGGCGCCACCTGCCTTCGCTCGGGTCCTCCACCGCGGCTGGCATCATGGGTCAATAAAGGGCTTGGCTGGGCCGTCCAAGGGCGTGCCCTTGTTCTTGAGGCGTATTCGAGACCTCCTAGAGAGAGAGAGATCAATCTGGTAAGTAGTAGCGCAAGTCATGCTGATTCGCGCATCCTGCCCAAGCGTCGCCCCCTCCGCTGTGGGAGTTCAATCCGGAGGGACCATGAGCTCTCAATGTTTTATGGGCATAGCGCCCGTGGAGATATACAAACTGTTCTTGGATCACAAGCAATGTGTCCGGACTTGACCGAGGGCAGAGTCCGAGCTGCAATCGCCGGATGCTCAAGTAAGTAGTCCGTCCCGGACACGCTACCCGTATATTTACCATAAACTTGCCCTTAAAGAGCTGTCCTCTAAGCAGGAGTGGATAGCGAAAGCAAAACGATCGGTGTCCGGCCCCCCTCCACGAGACAACGCCGGATCCGTGTTAACCAAGATCTTTGGAGGTTGCGCCTTTAGAAGAAGGCGAAGGGGAACAAAGGAAGCTCTGTCTCCATGAAGGAGGTTATCAAGCAAGGAGGATCGAGAATCCCTCCATCCAAGGAAGAAGAGGACCGCCTCTGAAGATCCGGAGACCAAGGCCTCAAAGCGCGGGAAGAAATCCTCGCCAGAGGGTCTTGCGCTAGAAGATGCCCCGGCCGCATTATTTCCCCAAGGAGATCATCCCTCCAGTGAGCCGTAAGTAGAGAGGGAGTTTTCCTAAAATAAGAGACATCCCTGTTTTATCTCGAAGATGACGAAATTTTACCTTGTAGTTCGGATTTCAGCCCTTCTCATGAGACCTCGTCTTGGGGATCTTCGTCCGGAGATGATGGAGGCGGAACACCTCCCCTGCCGTTACCGCCTAGCGGCGGGCGATCTGAGTGTAAATCACGGAGGTTTCCCGAATCCGGCGGGGTGGAGGCGGGGCGTAGGGCCCCCGAGCCCTCCGTGTCCGGCCTTGAAAAAGGCCATCGGGACGAGTCGGGCACCTCTGGTGCCGCAGTCGAAGGAGTTGAAAGATGCGCTTTCGGCGAGTGTCTATCTCGAGAGGATCACCGTGCATTGATGGATGCGGTGATTGAAAAGATTTAATCGCGGAAGCGGGTTATGCAACGCCGAGGAGTTTCTTGACGGGTTTTGAGGTATGTGCAATGATGTACCTTTTGGCGGTTTCGCATATATAAGATCGCCATATGTGAGATAGTAGCCCCGAGACTCGGTGCGTTGTCAAAAATGATGGCGTGCGAGGACCATAATCCAGATATAATATGTCGCCCTTCCTATGTAGGTGGCGGATCGTCCGGTTAATGGCCACCGAGTGATGAATTTGCCGAACTAAAGCGGCAACGGCGTGGCGCATGCCGACATCACGCTTGTCAATAAGCGGTGGGCGAGTCACAAGGTATGCAGTTTCTCCGCGGACACCTAGTAAGGGAGCTTGATGCCCGTGCCTTACAACATGTATGCTTGATGCAGATGGTGCCGCTGCCATGGAGAATCTTCGGGCGGAGCTTGCCCGAGCCAAGGAGCAGGCCAGAAAAAGTGATGCGGCTGCCTTAAAGGCAGCCGAAGAGCTAAAAGCCGAACAAGCTGCTCACTACCGAAGCAAAAAGGAAATGGCTGAAATGGCCGTGAAGTTGAAGAATGCTACCGACCGCTGTGAGCTTCTTGAAAAAGAAGGTCGAGCGGAGCAAGAGGACCTGAAGAAGGCCACCACCGAGGCAAAGGATGCTCGCTCTGCGATGAGAGCTATGAAGGAGGAGCTATGTCAGGCCGGAGATATCGCGGCTGGAAAGCCTTTTCTGCTGCGGAGGAAGTTCACGATCCTAAATATGCTCAATTGGACCGGCTGTGGAGTAGTGCGGATGCTTATCTGGACTTGGCGGCGAGTGCATGACCGGCCGAACACTGCCGAGATCAAAAGATCACGAGATGGAAGAGCTTTTTTGGTCACAGTTCCGTAGTCCGGGCGTCCACTTCCATTAACGATCGTTTGGCGAATGGGCGGAGCTGAATAGGTTGTATGGACTTGCCATGAAGAATGTCGTGACTCATTTGTGGCGAAAAGGCCCGGCGAAGAGTTATTTTGGCTTGGTGCAGCAGTTCCTTGTGCGGTGCCGCATATCAAGGCAATGAGGCGGTCGGCATGCATAGAGGTGCGCGGATGGCTCTTGCCCGTGTCAAACACATCTTGGCGGAGATGAAGGCCACCGATGTTGCATCCCAAGATTGGACGGAAGTTGAGTACTGTCGAGCACTATTTTGGGAAGTTCTGCGGGAGCTTTCGTTTAATAGAGCCTTGATGCTCGAAGGATATTATGTTGAATAACATGTATTATTGTGAAACAATGTTCGATGGAATATAAAAGCTTTTATACTTGTGCCTTCAAAATTAAAATACCTCCTATCGGCCGTTAATGTATGTGTATATAACCTGAAAGATGGCAGTCTTTGGCTTCATCCCCACGCATATAATGCGGGGGTGTTTCTGACAGCATTTTCACACTTGATCCGATGTCTTGGTCCTACAAAGGAGGTGATAGCGCAGCAAACTAGGCAACGGACTATAATGCTTTATCACTTTCACTTAGCCATAGGAGTTTGACGGTGGGGCTACTATATAGCCCCTAGGGGCACCGTGCTCACCAATTGAGGCGCGTATGTTCACTGGCACAGAAGCGACCCTTCGTCATCTTGGGACGAATTCTAAAGATTCAGCGGGTCATCAGTGGTTGACCAGTCTCCGCTATATCATGACAGTCAGTTTTCGGCTTTCTCTCTTGAGGTGCTCCCTGGCGAACCGGGGCACAATCGCGATAGTTCTCTGGTGCCGCATTAGCGATAGAAGCGGAGCGTAAGGTAGCAAAACACGGGGAAGGCAAACCCAACATTTGACCAAAGACATGATTGGACTGATGCATATAAGGCCTAACTTTCGAGGCGCGAACACTCCCTAAGGTATTTGGTCTTTATGAAAGCGGTTGAACAATCGCCCTTGGTAAAAAGCCCACAGTGTCCAGTGCGTGCGAAATCTTGGCGTGGCCTATGCCAAAGCGCCAGCCTCCTCCTCGGTTATAGCAAGAAACCGGGGATGTGTATCAACAAGAGCAGTGAAAAAGGTTTACGCAGGTCTTAATCTGAAAAGAATCCTTGCAGCGGGTCCCTCTCTGCGTCTGCGCCGTGTCTCTGTTGTGCCGTATCACGGGCCGGGTGTATACGGTGTTCATCTGTAAAGAGAGGAACTTAGTTGAAAAGATCATGCTTGAAAATGTACGTTATACTAAATAAACAAAGTACAATTCAAAGAATGAACAAAATTGAGCTTTATTGTCTCTTGTTGTGGATCATGGAGCCCTTATGCGGGGTATCGTCTAGCGAGCCCTTGTATGTTTACTCCGGACTCGTCCAGCCGTGTCTGGGGTCCAAACGACCTGTCTAAGTGTTTATATTGGTGAAGCCGGTTTATTGTGGGGTTGTCAATGCATCCGCACAATTTTTCGGACTCGGGGAATCCTCGATGTTTCCCTTTAATGAGATGATGTCGCGTGGACCGGGCATTTTAAGTGTAAGAGATGCATAATGCGGTATTGCATTAAAGCGGGCGAAAGATTCGCGTCCCAATAGTGCTTGATAGCTACTTGTAAATGGGGCGAGGTGGAAGGTTAACTTTTCACGGCGGAAGTTGTCGGGTGAGCGAACACAACTTCTAGCGATGAGAACCCGTACAATGGGCATATGGGCTGGCATTACCCTTGAAAGGAAGTGTTGCTATGGCGAAATTTGGTTGGGTCTATCCCCATATTGCGGATTGTGTCCTGATATAGCAGGTTTAGATCCTGCCGCCGTCCATTAGGACTTGTGAAAATTGGAGTCCGCCAATTATCGGATCTAATATCAAGGCAGTCAACCTGCGTTCGTATACTTCTAGAGTAATCCCGATGGTGAAGGTGATTGGTTTTAACAACGGTGGCGGGACTCCTCGGGATAGGCCGTCTGGCGCGTACCTCTATGGGCGCCGCTCTATTTTTCCCTTTTGTCACGTGAAGTGAGTTCACTGTTTTGATTTCTTGTGGGAAATTCTTTTGTTTTCCGGTGCTCTGCTTTTGGGGTTCCTCATCGTCCTCGCTTGGTGTGTCGAGCCCCTTGTGTTCGGCGTTGAGTTTGCCGGATTGCTTGAAGACCCAACAATCTCTGGGGGTGTGGTTTGCAGGCTTCCCGGGAGTACTGTGGATTTGGCATATCTTGTCCAAGATTTTGTTTAAGTTAGATAGCTCATCCTGTTATCCTTAAGGGCAGCTTTTTATGATTCTGCGAGAGCTTTTGAATCCGGCGTTGTTATGCCGTGCTCTTGGACTGTTTCCCTTGGTCGATGCTGGTCCTTGTTATTGTCGTGGTTTCCGTTTCCATCCTGACTTGGATGTACTTGGGTCGCTGGTGCTGCATCTTGCTAGCCAGCTATCCTCTCCAGCATAAGCGGGTCATGAGGCTTATTAATCGGCCATTGTTCTTGGCTTTTCTTGGCGAGGTGTCAGCGAGCCATTCGTCTCAGACGTTGTGTTTGAAAGCTGCTAAGGCTTGGCGTCCGGACGATCGACTATTTAGTTCTTTTTTAATCTGTTCCAAATTTCGGGCTGACTCTCCGGGTTGTTGAGCTATGTGACTTAAATCGTCGGGATCCAGGAGGTGGGACATAGGTCCCTGAAAATTTGCCGAAAAGCATCCTCGAGCTCCTCCCAACTTCCAATGGTGTTTTGGGATGGCTTTTAAGCCAATGCCGGGCTGGCCCTTTAAGCTTGAGGGGTAAGTATTTTATGGCATGGAGATCATCTCCTCTAGCCATGTGTATATGGAGGATGTAATCCTCAATCCAGACTCGAGTGCATTGTTCCGTCGTATGCCTCTATGTTTCTGAGGCTTGAATCCGCTGAAATTCATGATCCGGCACCTCATCAGTGAAACATAGGGGTGTGCGGCACCCTATATTTAGGTGTCTTGTGATGTTCGGATACTTGATGTGTTGCCTTGCTTACTAGAGCTTGCTTTCTTGGCCCATAGATAGATTTAACTGGGCCATCTTTTTGATGCGAATCCTTGTGCGGATCGCGTGCCGGCTTGTGTGCGGCACCGTTCGCCGCTCTCTGTTTGCCATGGGGTTGTCCATCCAACTGGGTGGCCTCCTGGTTTTTTGATTGTGGGGGCTCTACGGCCTCCTCATCAAATCAGGCAGTAATTTCGCTTTGGGTAGCTCTTTGTTCGGTGACTGTCACCGTATTTGTCTGCGGTGTTGAGTACTTTGCTCCATCTGATTCTGAGTGCATCTTCCGCTGTTTTGAGCTTCCGATTCTGCTTTTTCAGGCTACATGTTGTGGCGACGAGTCTTTTGTGGAGGTTCTTCTGCTCCAGCAACTTGTCTGGCGTGAGATCGTCCGGACTGTTATCTTCGCCGGGGATGGGTTGTTTATCCAGATTGTCCTGTTGGAACGGTTGCTCGATAGCATGTTCTTCGTCCACCGGTTCACCCTGCTCTATAGCTGGGTCTGTATGGCTGTTGTCTTTGTCGAGGCGGGACTTTGAGCGGCGCTTACGTCGCCGTTTTGACTTACTTTTCGATGGAGCGATCCTTCATAGCGTCCTGTTGTTCCTCGTCGTCTCTTCCTTTAGGTGTGTCCACCATGTATACATCGTGAGATGAGGTGGTTCTCCAGTGCCCAATAGGCGCTGGTTCATGCTCCTCCCCTACATCATCGTCCATACCGTCGATGTCTTGGTCGAAGTCGAGCATGTCGGTTAAATCATCGGCGATGGCTCTGAAGTGGGTGGTGGGTGGGCTTTGAATTTCTTCGTCATCCGCATCCCAACCTTCACGACCATAATCTGGCGAGGGCTCTCCCGATAAGGAGAGACTTTATTGAGTTCAGGATGTCACCAAAGGCGAGTCTTTGAAAGATGTCATGGCAGTGAATTCCATGATGGCGCCCTATCGGATCGATTAAGCGGAGGCGGAAGGCTCGAGTCCGGAGAGGAGTCCGGCACCTTGGAGTCACGAGCCGCAAAGGGCAGGGGTAGGTGTCGGCTCAATCGCGATGAGATGGCAGCCCGGCGATGTCCAGCCACCGTCCTCGTCGGTAGCGGTCGGCTCCGAGCTAAAGGTCGAGCGGACTCTGAATGCGACCTCGAGGACCTTTATTCGGTGATGAAGCTAGATCATGCCCCTCGTGACAGTGTGGCGCGCTTGGCTGTGGCTCGAACCCGTTGTCGGTGTCAAAACCGGCGGATCTCGGGTAGGGGGTCCCGAACTGTGCGTCTAGGCGGATGGTAACAGGAGACAAGGGACACGATGTTTTGCCCAGGTTCGGGCCCTCTTGATCCGGTTTATATAAACACCGGAGAGGGCTAGGGTTACATAGAGTCGGTTACAATGGTAGGAGATCTACATATCCGTATCGCCAAGCTTGCCTTCCACGCCAAGGAAAGTCCCATCCGGACACGGGGAGAAATCTTCAATCTTGTATCTTCATAATCTTGGAGTCCAGTCGATGATGATAGTCCGGCAGATGATAGTTCGGCTGATGATGGTAGTCGGCTATCCGGACACCCCTAATCGAGGACTCCTCGGTAGCCCTGAACCGGGCTTCAATGGCGATAAGTCCGGTAGCGTATATTGCTTGGCATTGCAAAGCGGGTTCCTCCTCGAATGATAGAAGATTGTGAACACCAGGATAGTGTAAAACTCGCAAAATAAATTCCACATTCCACCGTAGAGAATAATAATATATACACAAGTTCAATCTTTGGCGTTTTTGTGGCATGACGTCACACCACTACCAAGCCATTACTTGAATTGTTTTTACTTTACCACCTCAAGCGCATTTAGCGGCGGTTTCCTTAACGCGTCTTGTCGAGTAGAGATCGTGTTTCCCTTAATCCGGGATTCTCATCAATACGGACGTGGGTAACCCAACGCGCCATTGATGGTGGCGGCAGGGGATAAGCGAGTTTTACCAGGCGGTGGGGGGCGTGAGACTTCGCCGCCCATATAAAGGATAAGGATTCACCTTCTCACCTGCGCCTTCTTCCTCCTTTGCTTATCCATCTCCGCGCTTTTCGAGCTCCAGCGCCCAAGTTCGCGCATCTCGTCTCAACCTTCTCCGACCATGTCCGGAGTGGGAGGTAAATGGTTGGCCTCCACCGTTAAGGAGGAGCACATCGTAAACTTCGCGGCGCGGATACCTCTCCAGCGACATTGCGCACCGGCTGCTGACGAGGGCAGCTCATCCCCACCCCAGGCCTCATGAGAGGTCGTTTCCTTCCCCACTTCCTCCGGACTGGGCTTTCCACTTCACCCCTTTGTCAGGGGCTCATGTTCTACTCGGCCTGGATTTCCATGATCTGGCGCGAACTTCATCCTCAACATCTCGGCGTTTATCGTCGTGTGCGAGGCCTTCCTCTACATCCGGCCCCACCCGACATGGCTCAAGACCTTCAATGTCAAGCGAAGGTAGTGAAAGGAGCACTCAAGCGGAGTCTTGGGGCGCCATGTTGGGCAAGATGCCCAACGTCCTTTAGTTAGAAGGGCCTTCGTGGAATCCGTCAAGGGTGGTTCTATATCACCGAGCCGTGTGACCGTACATGGCGGCCCCGATTTCAGATCTGGTATCCCCATGCAGCTCACCTCACGGAAGAGAAGGGCTTGCTTTGTGGGGTAGTTGGAGGAGCTGATGGGACTCAAGCACTGTATCCGAAGCTGGTGCGAAGCTCAGGCTGGTTAGCGTGGTCAGGTCATGCTCGTCGCGGATTCTCCCATGCTAGGCGGGCATTCAATCTGTGGGAGTTCGATCGAAACAGCACAGGCGCTGAGCAAGCTCTTGACCTGACGTCTGAAAGGCGCTGGAGGTGCTGTTCAAAGCGCCGAAAGCCCGCATCCATGACGGAAGATCGCAGTTTCGCTCAGCGCCAAGCCAACAAGGTAAGTGATTCTACCCCTTTACGGGACACTTGCTTTTCATAGTTTGACTCTATCACGGGTTTTAATTTCCCTTTTCCTTTGACAGGACTGGATGAGGAAGGCGGAACAGATTATCTGTCCGGGTCCTATGCGAGAAAATCCAGTGACGCGCGTCTAGCGGGGTTGCTGGTTCGGCACCTTGCGTGGTGCGGAGAAGAAAACCAAGAAGGAGGCCACGGGTGCTCGAAAGAGTGCGGTTTCAGGTGTCCGGCGACTCGGGCGGACTCCTCCCCAAAATGAGGAGGAGAAGGGACTCTCTCGGGAGGAGGGAGAGAGGAAGAGCTTTCCCCAGGGGAAGGCGAAGGGTCAGAGGGAAGGACTATTCCCGGACAGCTCCGCCAACATCAGCGTTGGCGAGGAAGAATAGCCTTCAAGGCCAGGCCTCGGCGAGATCGTAATTATCCGGATTCTGAATGATTTATAATTTCTTTTTCTGCGTCACATAGTGTCATTACGATGCCGCATGCTGCACGTAGTCGGCCGGTGATGATCTCCCGCTTCATCGGCGGGTCGTTAGCTCCGTCGGATGTAGACTCCATCGACCGCCTCCACCCCTGCGACACGAGGGCGCGAGGTGGGATCCCAGAAGGACCCATCGGGGAGGCTCGGGCGCCGCAAGCGTCCTCCGGACTTTCGCTGACTCAAATCAGAACCGCGATGGTTCGGAGTCGACGGCCTTCGAGCGAAGGGCAAGACCGTGGCGGCTTCCGTCCAACCGGAGGTGCGGGCAATTTGTTGGGCGTTGCAGGCGCTTCCATCGAGGAAGAACACCGCACTATTATGAGTGCGGTGATTGAAAGTGCAGCTTCGCCAAGGCGGGCTGACCGAAGCTTGAAGTAGCCTTCTATCGGGCTTTGAGGTAGAGAGTTTAAAATATACAATGTAATACCACATATCGGTAGCCCACGATGCTCGGTTCGGTGTTAGGGAAGAAAAGCGGACTAAGGATCTGAAAAAAAGATATCATGAGGGTTGATAAAAGATTATGTCAATATGGGTTGCGAGGCTGCGGCTCTTTGACCTCTGCCGCCTTGGCTGCGAGGTCGGTGCTTTGAAGCGAGGCTCGGCGGTCCGAGCAAGAGCTCGGCGCGCCGAGAAGCAGCTCGAGGACAAAGAAGGTTAGTAACACCACTTTGAACTTGTACCTTCTGAGAAAAGGATTTAGGTTGCAACAAAAAATAACAAGGATAACATGGGTGCTGAGGGCCCACGAATGAGGTGGCGACCACGAAGGAGGCCGTGTCATGACGAGCATAATCTGACCACAGAGCAGGCGAGCGAGAAAAGCAAGAGGCGCGGGTGGCGGTGGTTCAGCAAGAGCTAAAGGCTCTCATGGAAAAGCATGAGAGTTTGGGCGTGACTCAAGACTCGAGAGTCGAGCTTGCCTCGGCTCTCGAAAGTGCCAAAACTGCCAAGGCCGATGCCCATAAGTCCCTTGAGGAGATTGAGTTGATGAGGAAGATAGCGGCGGGTAAGGCATTTTTCATGCAAAGCAAGCATGTGAATGTAAATTACGTGATACTTACCCGAATCGGAGCTCTCCGGGCGTTTGCAGATCTGCCTCATGGCGTGTGTGATGCCGCCGCATTCTACCGAGCGAGGAGGAGCTCAGCGGAGAAGGTCTTGGTCTCGATATCTTTGAGGTCGGCCATCCGGTGCCCCTAGCGACCAGGTGAAGCAGTGGTCGAGCTCACAAAATGGCCGAGCAGGCCATGAAGAAGCCTCGTAGTCGGCTGTGGCTGGAGAGGCCATGCACAGGAGCTACCGGCCTCGTCTGACGGTTGGTGGATCGTGCCCTGGGTGGAGGTTATCAAAGCGCTCCGCTTTGTATTGAAGGTGCTCGTCGGGCCCTTGCCAGCGCAAAAGGTGCATGGGGCAAGCTGGATGCGGAGAAGCTAATCAGCGGCAGCGCCACCAGCGGGCAAGGAATATCGTCGCCCAAAATGTATTATAAGACTGTCTGAAGGGTGCCATAAGATTGCGGATGAGTGCCCCGAGGATGTAATTATTGAGTAAATTCGCAATGTGTTATCACTGTGCGCTGAAAACTTTGTTCATATCGCTAAGCAACGCTTGTTGATTTAAAATATTACATTACATGTCGGCCGTTTATTAAATCTGAGAGATGGCAAATCGTCGGCTTCAGCCCCCATGCCACGAGTGCTGGGGTGTTGGGATAAACTTGAGCACTCTTGTTCCCATTTTGGGTCCATCTAGGGGCGCTCAACACAACGAACAAGGCAACGGACTTATAGTGCTTGAACACTCTCCTTAGCCATAGAATTCTATAATTTTAAATTTAGTGAAGCCCCTAGTATTGGAGGACGAATTGGGGCGCTATCCACGCCGTCGGACATTGTCCGGAACTTCGCTCGAAGCTGCGTAGGTCTTTAAGGACTGAAAGGACCTCTCGAACAGCGACCAGTCTCTCGCCTTATCATGACAGTCAGTTTTAGCTTTCTCCAGCGATCGTTAACCCGGCTCTACCGGGCGCAATCCTTGATGGTTCTCCAGTGCTACCTTAGCCGATAGAATGGAGCGTAAGGTGCCAAACATGGGGCAGGCAAACCCAACTATTGACCCAAGACATGATTAGAACCGATTAATATAATGCTATAAGTTAAAGGTGCCGCACTTGTGAAAGTGTGCGGACTTTATCACACCATAATCACGGAGAACATAAGCCCTGTTTTATTTGGCGTACCAAAATGTACGGATGCAACATGTCGTAAATGAACATATATGTATATAAGGTAATGCAATTATAGGCAAAAAAGTGTTGCATTTTATTGGAAAAAATATGCTATGAGTGCGGAATGATACAAATAGTCAGAAAGCAAAGTTGGACGAATTAAAGGCGTCTCCCTCGAGGGGTAGGCAGCGGAATGTTGTATTTAACAAATTTAATGCTCGTGATGGAGACCACACGAGTGTTAAATCGCGGCCTTTGTCCTTCCACTGGCTGTTGCATCATGAGTTCGGCAGGTTACGCGCGGACGAGTTCTGTATAAAAAAGAAAATAAAAGAAAAAGCGACACACTTGGGGCCTGGTGTGGTCGAACCGCACTCTGGGTCTGTTGTGGTTGTGCCTTTCCCCTATGCCCATGGTATCTCAGGCGTAATTTTGTCTGTGAGAGTTTGTTTTACAATTATGTGAGGGCTGGGGTTGAGGCCGCATTACTCTGGCGATGCTCGGAGCGTGCAGGTGGTCTTGGTTGATGTTGCTCCGGGCGCGTTTGGCGTGTCCGGTCGTTTAAAGGCGGACTCGAAAATTGCCTTAAAGGATGCTCTGCTTATACGCGAGAGCCGTTGTATGTTCCTCCGTTCGGAGGGGGCGTTCCGTGTTTCCATTGGCCGTGATGACTCCACGAGGGCTGGCATCTTGAGCTTAAGGTATGCATAATGCGGCACGCGTTGAATTTCTTGACAGCGGTTCGTCTGAAAGCGAGCATGATAGCGCTGCTGGAGCGGGACTATATCGAAGATTAACTCCTCGCTTGGAAATTATCAGGGATCCGAAGACCACTTCGATGTAATTGAGCTGTACAATTAGCCTCGACACTGGTATGGCGCCTTTGAAGGTTGTCTTTGTAGGTTTAATCCTTGAAGGGTATATGCCCATCTTGCGCATTGTATCTGATAAAGCAGGTTCAGGCTCTGCCGCCGTCCATCGGGACTCGTGAGGTGAAATCCATCGGCGATTGGGTCTAAAACCAATGCGGCGAATCCGCCGTGGCGGATCTTGGTCGGATGGTCTCTTGATCGAAAGTGATCGGGCAAGAGGACCATGGGTTGAATTTTAGGCGGCCGGCTCCATCGCGTATCGTCCCTTAGTGCTGCTTCCGCTCCCTCTTGGGAATATCGTTGCGTATATCATGTTTACCGTCCGAACTTGAGGGAATCCATTTTGTCCTCTGTTGTTCGTGGCGGGATCTCTTCCTCGTCATCATTGTGTAGCCCCTTGTCACTGTTTTTGGCGATTAATTTGCTGCTGCTTGAATACCCAACAATCTCTGTTGGTGTGGTTAGCTAGCTTTTTGGGAGTTCCATGTATTTGTGAGGCGGTCGAGTATTCGGTCCAAATTGGGCCGGGCCGGAGTGGTTCTTTTGAATGGCTTCTTCCGTTGACGGGTTTGGAGCCTCGGAATCCGGCGTTGACTGCCGTATCCTCATTCTTTGTCGCCGTTAATGCGGCGTTTGTTTTGTTTCGGACGCAACCTGCCATTGCGGTCCTTGGTATCCGGAATGCGGCGTTTTTCTTTGAGGTTGTTGCTGCGAGCTAGCCAGCTATCCTCTCCCGCCTGAAGCGGGTCATGAGTGATGTGAGGGCTGCCATGGATTCGGCTTCTCTGTCCTGGGTGCGGGCCAGCCACTCGTCACGGATGTTATGTTTGAAGGCAGCGAGTGCCTCTGCATCCGGACGATCGGCGATTTGATTTTCCTTGTTAAGAACCGTGTCGAAATTGCTGGCGATTCGTCGGCTGCTGGATTATGTGGCTTAGGTCATCTGCGTCGGTTGGTCGCTTTGTCGTGCCACAGAGTTGTCGAGAATGCGGCTTCGAGGTCTTCCAACATCAATTGACTCTGCGGGCAGGCTGTTAAGCCAATGCGAGCTGGTCCTTTGAGCTTGGCGGGAGATATTTGATGGCGTGAAGATCGTCGCGCGGGCCATATGTATATGGAGGAGATAATCCTCAATCCAAACCGAGGTCTGTTGTGCCATCGTAGGATTCGATATTAGCGGGTTTAAACCCTTGAGATTTGATGATCCATTACTTCGTCAATGAAGCATAAGCGGGTGTCTTGGCGCCTCTGTATTGAGCAATATCGCGGCGTAGCTGAAGAAGGCGTTATGCTGCTGTGTTCGGCCCGGCCGGAGTAGTTGTATCCGGCGCGACGGTGTTCGTCGTGGGTCTTGGGGCGCTCGTGCGATCCATAGATAGATCTGGATTGTTTTGCCTTGTCCTCCAATATATCTCGCAAGTCCGGCGCGTTCCCCCGTGGCTTCATGCTTTTTGAGCGATGCCGGGGTATGGTTTTGGTGAAGGGCTTGCACGCCTCTCATCGCTGACCACGAGGTGGTCGGTCTGCCGTGTTGTGCGCTGGTGATGCAGGTTTGTATGCTTCCTCCTCTAATCGGGGAGCAACTTGCGTTTTAGGTAACTTTTGGAGGGCGTTCGAGTTCATACTCTTGACGCGAGGACCTCGGTCCATCTGTCGGCGATGGGTCTTGATCAGCTTGAAGCTGTGGTTGCTTTTCTTTAGGCTGTTTGCCGTGGCCATTAACTGCGTCTGGCGCTCTTGTTCGGCGGGATCCTCGGGCCTGCAATTAAATCGTCGCCGAGGCTTGCCTCGTCTCGGAGGAGGTAAGTAGTTGTCATCCTCGACCTCTTAAATGCCGCCCTCTCGTGAGGGCTTGCGCCTGCCTCCTCCTGCGCTGGATCATCTTTGGAGGAGTTGTCTTGGCACTTTACGGGGTGTTATTATCTCTGTGCGGAATCTCCATTCTTGCCGTGGCGGGATTTAAGCGGCGCCCGCTGGCGTCGGCGCTTGGGCTGTTCTTTAAGGAATCGGCCTCCGCTGCTTCTTCGCCGTCCCCATCTTTTGGGGTGTCCACCATGTATATGTCGTATATGTGAGGTGGTGAATCCGGTGTCCTGTGGCGCTGGTTCTTGGTGGTCTCGGCATCGTCGTCCATACCGTCTATGTCTTGGTCGTGGTCGAGTATGTCGGTTAAATCTTGACGGTGGCTCTGAAGTGGGTGGTGGGTGGGCTCTGGATTTCTTCGTCGTCGCGTCCCAACCATCTGGCGTGGTTGGCCAGGGCTCTCTGAATGCGAGAGATGCTTCAGCGAATTTATGATATCGCGAAGGCGAGTCTTGAAAAGATGTCGCAGCGGTGAATTCCATGATCGGCGCCCGATCGGATTCGTGGCGGCGTAGGAGGTTGAGTCCGGCGAGTCCGGCACCTCGAGTCATGAGCTTTATGCGGGACAAGGTAAGTGTTGGCTCCATTGCCGTAGGAGTTTGCGGCTCGGCGGTGTCAGCCATCCATCCTCGATCCGGCGATCGGCTCCGGACTATGGGTGGGCGGACTCGTGTCTTGACCTCAAGGTGCTGTCCGGTGGCGAGTTAGGTCGTGCCCATCGTGACAGCGCGGCACGCTTTCGGCTGTGGCTCAGATCCGCCGAAGATCAAGTCTCCGCGGATATCGGCCATGAAGTTTAGGCTTCAAACCTGACACGGCGGCCGGGCGTAGCTTCGATCTGCTCGGATGGCCAAGTGAGTTGGCCCGCGATGCGAAGCCGCCCGAATCTGAAGATCTGTCCGGGAGAAAAGTCTCACCGGGACTGCGTCGTTGTCGATTGAAGAGGCCATCAAGCGTGGCGACACGGAGGAACTCTCAATGAAAGCACCAATGTCGGTGTCAAAACGGCGGATCTCGGGTAGGAGGTCCCGAGCTGTGCGTCTAGGCGGATGGTAACGAGGAGACAAGGGACACGATGTTTTACCAGGTTGGGCCCTCTTGATGGAGGTAAAACCCTCGTCCTACTTGATTGATATTGATATTGTGGATGTTTACAAAGTGCATCTACCAAGAGATCAAGGAGGCTAAACCTAGAAGCTAGCCTATGGTATGATTGTAAGGGTTGTTGTTCTTGAGTCCCTACGGACTAGAGCCATCCGGTTTATATAGACAGGAGAGGGCTAGGGTTACATAGAGTCGGTTACAATGGTAGGAGATCTACATATCCGTATCGCCAAGCTTGCCTTCCATGCCAAGGAAAGTCCCATCCGGACACGGGGAGAAGTCTTCAATCTTGTATCTTCATAATCTTGGAGTCCGGTCGATGATGATAGTCCGGCAGATGATAGTTCGGCTGATGATGGTAGTCCGGCTATCTGGACACCCCCTAATCCAGGACTCCCTCACCCGTCGAAGATCAAGTCTCCGCGGATGTCGGCCGTGTAGTTGAAACTTCAAATCTGACACGATGGCGGGCGTAGCTTTCAATCTGCTCGGATGGCCAGCGAATTGGCCCGCATGATGCAAAACCGCGAATCTGAAGATTTGTCCGGGAGAAAAGTCTCACCACAGGTGCATCGTTGTTGATGATCGGAGGAGCCATCGGGCCTAAAGATGGCGACAGAGGAACTCTCAATGAAAGCACCAATGTCGGTGTCAAAAGCTGGCGGATCTCGGGTAGGGGTCTGAGCTGTGCGTCTAGGCGGATGCGGTAACAGGAGACAAGGGACACGATGTTTTACCCAGGTTCGGGCCCTCTCGATGGAGGTAAAACCCTACTCCTGCTTGATTAATATTGATGATATGGGTAGTACAGAGTAGATCTACCACGAGATCAGAGAGGCTAAACCCTAGAAGCTAGCCTATGGTATGATTGTTGTTCGTCCTACGGACTAAAACCCACCCGTTTATATAGGCACCGAATAGGGTTAGGGTTACACAGAGTTGATTACAATGGTAGGAGATCTACATATCCGTATCGCCAAGCTTGCCTTCCACGCCAAGGAAAGTCCCATCCGGACACGGGGCGAAGTCTTCAATCTTGTATCTTCAAAGTCGATAGTCGGCCAAGGCCATAGTCCGGCTATCCGGACACCCCTAATCAGGACTCCCTCGGTCCTTCGTCATTGACAAAGTTCTCACGGAGGGCGTACGCTTATGTAATGCATCCGATATGAGACTCGAGCGAACCCATGGGCGGCAAGACTATGGAATTCTCGCCTAGCGCCCGAACACGATGTTAGTCTCCTAACCCTTCCTTTTAATTATACCATCCCTTTTCCTTTCTCGACCTTTTCTCCCTTCACACAAAGTATTCAATACAGTGCGGATTTACGGTTCACTCCGGCCACACTAAGTGTGTATGCAATAGCTGGGGGCTTCCTATACGGAAGCTAAAAATGACTACTCACATGGCTTTCTGCCCGTCGCATATGCATTCTTTTTCCACATGTGCCTTCTCTTCACCATTATATGCATCGATATGACTTAAGATGTTGCCAAGCTGGGTTGCCTGACTCTTGTGTTTATGCCCTACGTTCCCGTTAATTCGGCTAGGGCATAAGGGGAGCACCTCTCGATTATTCTTGCCGGTTCAGCGGATGTGTACCTCAGTTGGGTGAAGCGAAAGCTAGCTTCCTTGAGAGAATATTGGTCGGTGAACAAAAGATGTATTCATTTATTATAACATAAATGCCCAGAATTTTTGTATCCTGCGCCTTCGTTCGCAGTCCGGACATGTGCATCGTCGCATGCGTACCCAGGGAAAGGAACACCTAACAAAACTATTCTCTCTGGAAGATGTTTCTTACTATCCATGTAATATAACATAACTAGTTGGGTACTTATGCATTCCAGCACTTATGACCCCTCGCCTTGTTTCCACGCATACCCGGTTTTGTATAGCTGGCGGGTATTCGGACACACCGGACTATAGGATCCGGGGCTGAAGCAAAGGTCGCCATGACAAATGATTCTAATCCGACTAGGGGCTCATCATGCCCATTAAATTACGATCACTTGGACTGATTACATTCCTCTTCTATACCATCCAACAGGCTATCTAGCTTACAATCCTGTTGAGAATACTTAGCGGCTAACGCTACCTGGTCATACACAAGACTAACGGGAATTTCTTGCCCGCCGGGCCCTTGATACCACTTGACCATATGGTTCGGGTCCAGCTTGGTGTAGCCCATCTTCACCATTGCCCAGCCTTCTCTTGCTCCTTTTCGGCATGCTGATATCTTCCATAGGCAGAGCGCGCGGGCTCCTTGAAGCAGGTTATAAGTTCCCCATGCCATTCGGCGATGAAGCTTGATAGCCACAATGCGAGCAACACCCTACATCACTTGCCGAGCTTCGCTCGTGCGATTCTGAAAAGTCTTGCAGTAAATCATTTGCAGATGAGGCATCTCCTCCTCAGGCGACCGTTAACATTCCTGCAAGCAAAATTCTTTCAATATACTTCCTCGCCGAGCTGTACAACAGTTAGTCTAAGCTTACTACAATAAATGCAGCGTCGAAGCCTCCTGTTCTCCTTCACGAGTCCGCCGGTGAGTCACGGAGATCTTTAAATCCACGTCCAGCTGAACTTTGGCATCTTGAAGATCGTTCTTCTCCGCTTCTAGCAGCGTAAGAATCGCTTGCCAACCTCTAGCTGCTTTTTGAGATCGTCGTCCTCTCTTCGCCCTCGGTTCACCCGGGATTATGCGCAGAATTTTACGATAGACTTGTCCCATCAGCCATTTACTAACTAGTGCATCTTCGTGCAATTGTTACAATTGTTACCAGATGAGGGCTTTTGGGGTTCCTCTAATTTGGCAACTGTGGCCCTCAGTTCAACCTTGCATCCCTCCAGCTCCCGAGACAATTGCTCGTTCTTCTCTACAAGGACCTGTACATACATTGATCCTTAAAACTGTTGTTTCAATCGTTTCAAGTCTCAAGGGCTACTGCTACACATGCTTATCAAATTTTCTTACCCGTATATCTTTGTATACTGGTCCGTCGCTCGGGCAAGCCCGCCTAGAGCAGCTCGGATGTATGTGTCTCCCGAATTGAAGGCATTAAATGCCTCTTCGGAAAAGATGTTGTTCCGAAGTACGGCCCATCGGCTCCTGTGATTCATGGCGCTCTCTACTTCGGTATTCATGGTTGAGAGCATATCCGCACTCTCTGTTGGAGAGCTATGCGGTGCTGGCCCCGTGTCCGCCTCCGCCCCCGAAGTCGGTTCTGGAACTCGGCTGGTGGAGGTGTGGTTGGTAGAAGTCGCGGATATAGTCGGTTAATCCTCTTCTGCCAGGACACAAAAGCGCTGTCATATTTTAAATTCTATAATTACAGGACAGGTCATTGTGTTACCTCTGTGGCGGTGTGTCGACCCTCACGCCTTCCTCTTGAAGCTGACCGATCTGGGCGCTCGTGGTTGGTGAGTCCCTAGGGGCTCGGCCCCTCCCTCCGACCGTCGTTTACGCTAATAGAGCGACACCTCAAAGGTAAATTGTAATACAGGAAGAGTCCTCTTGAAGGATAGGGTTTTTAGTTAAACTTACCGTGGGCGGGGAGCAGTCGAGGGTAGTCGGCCGTAATGGCCACTAGGCGCCATCCCAGCTACGCTTTGATAGAATACCCGTTGACAAGCTCCACGGTGATATCCGGATCCACTTTAAGTCCGGATCTAGAGCCCTTCGAGGTCCTCACAGTTTTGAGGGGCTGAAGATTCCTTCTCGGCCCTCCTTAGTTCCTGCCGAAGCATTGATGCAAGTAATCTTAGCGAAGAACGCTAGAAGTAAGTAAAGCAGGGAAAAAGAATGGCAACTTACCCGCTTGGGGGTTGTACATGGAGAATCTGTCCAGCGTTTTTATGCGAAGAATTCCTCCTCTTCCCTTTGTACCGTCGGACAATATCCTGCGCGAGCGGCGGTGGAGTCCGGACCCTTACGGCGCAGCGGGTGGCATCATCTTCCTGTTGAAATGCCACATGGGCTTCCCCCAATATTGGGCGGCTGCACTCCCGTCTTATGCATATCGCCATAACCTCAACTATCGTCGGTCCGGTTTGGCGATAACTTTATCCTGTCCATCGGAGGAATATTTCCTTGTGTCCTCTTCTTGAGGGCCGAAGCGCCGACTTAAGCGTGCCCTCGTGAAGCGTTCTGAACTTGCGGAGACCTGGCGGACTGGATCCGGAATGGGGCGTGGTTTATATAGAACCACTCTGAAGGCCAGTTTACGGTGCCTTCTCGGGAGTGCTGGACAGGTATCCGGTCTCGACAATCGCCACACTTGGCCCGCCCACTTGACATAGGACTCCCCACAGGTGCGGGGGCGAGGCAGAACAACTTCCTCCATAATCCAAAGTGTGGTTCGCAGCCTAAAACAGCTGCATAAAGGGCAACATACCCGTTATGTGCAGAATAGGCGGGGGTAAGATCGTATGGCGGAGGCCGTAGAACTACTGAGGAGCCCATGAAGAAAGCGGGTGGATAGGGAACCCGGCGCCCCTCGGCAAATGAGGATCAGACATATCGCTCCTCCGGAGATGGGTTAGGAGATCCCTCAGCTTGGTCTCCTCCGTCATAAGTGGCTATTCCATCTCGGGACGGGGACCATGAGCATGATGGGAGAAACCCTTGGGTTTGTAACTTTATCAAATGGCTATGAGGAACTGAACACTCTCCCCAATCCCCGACTTGGAGCGAGAAGGGCAAGCAAGAAAAAGCTGCGACGGCCGACCATGTTGGAATGGCTTTTAGCGGGCGCTCTGTTTGAATCTTGGCTCGGGAGGGAGAGTGAGTTTGGATCTGAGAATCCCGTCCCTTCAAGCAGGCCAGTTGCCGGAGGATCGAGGTGGCAAATGCAAAAATGCCTCAACTCCTCGCATTCACCCGACACGTGGAGATGGTCCTTACTGAGGCACCGAAGCCGAGGAGCACAACATTGATTGGAGGCCGGACACTATTCATCATAACAGGCACTTTGGAGTATTCGGAGAAGGAACCCGCCCTACAATGCCAAAGACAAGACTGCGCGCCGGACTCATCGTCATTGAAGCCTGGTTCAGGGGCTACTGAGGGAGTCCTGGATTAGGGGGTATCGGGACTGCCAAACTGTGTACAATGTCCGGACTATTGAAGCGTGAAGATACAAGACTCAAGACTTCGGCCCGTGTCGGGATGGGACTTTCCTTGGCGTGGAAGGCAAGCTTGGCGATCCGGATATTATATTTCCTTCCTTGTAACCGACTCCATGTAAACCCTAACCCTCTCGGTGTCTATATAAACGGAGAGGTTGATCCTAGAAGGTCGATCACAATTACAATCATACCATCATAGGCTAGCTCTTAGGGTTTAGCCTCTCGATCTCGTGGTGGATCTACTCTTGTACTACTCATATCATCAATATTAATCAAGCAGGAAGTAGGGTTTTACCTCCATCGAGAGGGCGAACACAGGTAAACATCTGTGTCCCTTGCTTCTGTTACCATCAGCCTTGATGCACAGATCGGGACCCCCTACCCAAGATCCGCCGGTTTTGACACCGACAATGACCAAAACCTCCATGATCAAGTCGACCATGGCTGGGACTTCGACTTCAGTCGGATCAGTGGCACTCTTTGGTTGCGGGGCTCTTGGTGAAAGGTCTTCTTGGCGAAGGTGTATGAATATGTTCCAAGAACACATTGCTGGGAATGGCCTCCCTCTTGGAACCTATCTTTGCCAGATCATCGGTTGCTTGATTTTTCAGTCGGGGTATGTGATGGAGCTCTAACCCCTCAAACTTCTTCTCTAACTTTCTCATTGCATTACAATAGCCAGTCATAGCTGGGCTTCTGACGTCCCACTCCTTCATCACTTGATTAACCACTAAATCTGAGTCACCGTAGACCATGAGGCAACGAACACCGAGTGAAATGGCCATACGCAACCCGTACAGAAGTGCTTCATATTCAGCTTCGTTGTTGGAGGAGCCAAATGAATCTGGAGAACATAGCTGAGTTTGTCGCCTCGGGGGGATACCAATACCACCCGACACGGACCATTCAGCATCTTGGATCCATCAAAGAACATGGTCAATGCTCAAGTGAATCTGAGTCGGCGATTCTGTTCAACCCACTCGGCGAGGAAATCTGCTATTGGTTGGGACTTGATTGCTTTCTTTGCCTCAAACTTGATATCCAAGGGAAGGAGTTCAATCGCCCACTTTGCCACTCGACCAGTTGCATCTCTGTTGCTCAAAATCTCTGATAATGGTGTGTGCTGACGACTGTAATGGAGTGATTAGAGAAATAGTGTGCAACCTTCTTCGTGGTCATGTAAATCCCATAAACAAGCTTCTGATAATGTGGATATCTTTGCTTGGATGGAGTCAGAACTTCAGAAACATAGTATACTGGGCGCTGAACTTTATAGGCTTTTCCTTCTTCTTCTCGCTCGACCGTAGTCTTTGTCTTGACAACTTGTCCAGTGGCTGCAATATAAAGTAGTAAAGGCTCTTTGCTGATTGGGGCAATGAGCACCGGCTGGAGTGAAGCGGGGCTTTGAGCTCGCAAGCGCTGCATCGACTTGAGTCCACTCTAACTTATCAGATTTTTTCATCAGTCGGTAAAGAGGTAATGCCTTTTCACCGAGGCGAGAAATGAATCGACTCAAGGCGGCCAAACAACCAGTAAGCTTCTGGACATCATGTACACGCACAGGGCGCTTCATCCGGAGTATGGCACCAACTTTCTCTAGATTTGCGACAATCCCTCGTTCGAAAATGAGGAAACCAGGCAACTTTCCGCCAGGAACTCCGAATGTACACTTTGATGGATTAAGCTTGATATCATACCTTCTGAGGTTGGCAAAAGTTTCAGCAAGGTCAGCCAGTAGGTCGGAACCCTTTTGTGACTTGACCATAATGTCATCTATGTATGCTTCCACATTCCAAATGATTTGCGTGAGCAGACACTTCTGAATCATCCTCATGAATGTGGCTCCGGCGTTCTTCAGGCCGAATGGCATGGTGACATAACAGAAGCATCCGAATGGAGTGATGAAAGCCGTTTTTATCTCATCGGGACTATCTGATCGGATCTGATGATACGGAATAAGCGTCGGAAAAGACAATTGCTCACACCCCGCAGTCGAGTCGACGATTTGGTCGATGCGGGGGAGAGGAAAATGATCTTTTGGGCAAGCCCGATTGATATGCTTGAAGTCAATGCACATGCGAAGTGAATCATCCTTCTTGGGGACCATCACAACATTAGCGAGCCACTCAGAGTGGTAAATCTCTCGGATGAACTCAGTTGCCAGGAGCCGAGCCACTTCCTTGCCAATTGTTTTTCTCTTCTGTACGGCGGGCCGTCAAAGATGTTCCTTGACTGGTTTTACTTTTGGGTCGACTGCATAAGCGATGCTCGGCCAGTCCCACAGGTACACCGGCATGTCGTGAGGTTTCCATGCAAATATGTCCCGATTACGATGGAGGAGGCTGGATGGCGCTTCTTCCTATTTCTTTGTCGGCGATGTTGAGATATGAGTAGGAGCAGCATTAGGATCAGTCGAGTGAATATGAATCGGCTTGGTTTCACCGGACGACTGAAATGCAGAATCAATGGCAGGTTTCTTGGAGCGCAACATATCACTCGGATCTCCGTTCTTCCGGTATTCTTGCATTTCGACTGCTGCCATTTGTGCATCAGCAATTTTTGAGCCCTTCTGGAAGCACTCTTACGCATACTGCCTATTGCTAGTGATAGTGATCACTCCTCTGGGACCAGGCATTTTCAACTTGAGGTACACGTAACATAGTCGAGCCATGAAACGTGCATAGGCGGGCCTACCTAGAATGGCATGATAAGCACTCTGGAAATCCACTACTTCAAATGTCAACTTTTTTTGCGGTAATTCTTGGAATCACCGAAAACCACATCAAGGGCGATCTGGCCGAGTGATTCAGCCTTCTTGCCAGGTATGACGCCATGGAAACTCATATTGCTCTCACTAAGCTTGGACATCAGAATGCCCATTCCCTTCAAAGTCTCAGCATACATGATATTCAGGCTACTACCGCCATCCATTAGCACTTTAGTCAGTCGAGTGCCTTCAACAAATGGGTCGACCACCAGCGCTTGCCTCCCAGGGGTGGCTATATGTGTTGGATGGTGGGGTGAGTCGAATGTGATGGCGATGCAGGACCACTTCAAATAACTTGGTGTTGTCGGAGCAACCATGTTCACCTCTCTGTTTATAACTTTCAGTATACTTTTGCTTTCAACATCGGCAAAAATCATCAGAGTGGAATTGACGTTGGGAAAACCATCATCATCTTTTTCCTTATCCTCGCCCTTGTCCGACTCATTTTCCTTCTCCCTGGGTTGTTTCTCTCGAAACTTCTGGATCAGGAGCCGACACTGTCGAGTGGTGTGTTTAGGGTAAATCAGATTACCCTCTTCATCCTTCTTGATGTGAATGTGACCGGGTAAATCCAACACATCATTTCCGTCTTGATCTTTCACTTTCTTGGGGTTCAGGGCCCTTTGGGCTTCCCTTGAACTTTCCTTGAGCCACAACTAAAGCCTCACCGGGGCAGTGGTTGACCTTGCGCTTACCTTCCATTGGAATTCCCTCCTCCTGTTTCTGGCATTGTTTTATGCTTGCCACTCGAGGTCGGTCTTCCTCTTCACCATTAGCATACTTGGTGGCGATCTCCATCATCCGAGTTAGAGACATATCTCCTGTCCGACCAAATTTCAAATTCAACTCTCGATACTTAACACCCTCCTTGAAGGCACAAACTGATTGGTGATCTGACACATTCTCCACTGTATGGTGCAATGTGATCCATCTCTGGATGTAATCTCTCAAGGTCTCATTCGGTTTCTGCATGCAGGACTGCAATTCTGTTAACCCTGTAGGCCGTTTGCAGGTACCCTCAAAGGTTCTGACAAACACTCGGGCGAGTTCTTCCCAACTGTATATGCTGCCAGGTGCTAACTGATTCAACCATGCTCTGGCTGAGCCTTCCAACATCAGAAGAAGGTGTTTCATGGCCACTTCATCATTGCCGCCACCGATCTGCACAACCACTCGGTAGTCCTCAAGCCAAGTGTCAGGCTTGGACTCACCAGTGAACTTGCTGACTCCCGTCGCCAACCTGAAGTTGGGAGGAATCACCGCAGCCCTGATGGCTCTGCTAAAGCACTCTGGGCCTGAAACATGTACTCTGCTGCCAGTCTGGTGATCTTTGTCATGACCCTCTCTGTGTGCTCTATTTCTGTCGACCAGACCTTGAACAAGAATAGATCTCGCATCAAAGCCTGGCTCCCTGGGGTCGACTGGAATTCTTCGCCTGCCACTGTGAGGGCGTCTATCATTGTGTTGCCAAGGCACATATGACCCACTCCTTGGGGTGTGGGCACTTGACGACGGTCATCGTGGTTGAGTCAATGATCATACTGCTCACGGTTTTTGTATTGATCTCGTCGGTCCCCACGTCCCTCACGCCGCGGAGGCGATCTTGGGCTGTGAGCCGACTGAACTTTGTCTGCCATCACAGACCTGCTATGAATTCTATTCCGTGACTGTGATACTGCTGTGGTGTGCTCTCCTGCTGCCCGGAATAAAGCCCAGATCTGCATCAAACCTCTGCCAGCTTCCGACTGGGAAGGCTGAATCGATTCTGCTATTCGGGCTGCAGCTGCGAGATTCTGAATCGGAGTTCGGTATGCCTAAGTTGGAGGCGGAAAAAGCTGTCGTCGACTGGATTCAGGAATCCGCTGCGGCAGCTTCGTCAGTCGTCTTGGAGGTTCTCGATCGAGTCGCTCAGCCAAGTTGCCCAGGCGCACCTCCTCCAAGGCCCAGTCCTCGGGGGTTTCTCCAACGAAAGGAGTGTGAAGTGCATCCATGTTGCGGCGGTGAAGCTCTTCCCTCTGCTGCGAAGAGAGGGGCTCGGGGCGGTACTCCTCGTGAACGCGTGACGGATCGCCGCCACCATCGCCACCGTCGTCGCGGGGGAAGCCAGGAGGACTGTGTGGTCCGTTGACCATCAGAACTTCCACCGCGGGGTCGCTGCTGTCGCACTCGGATGCGGTCTCGACAAAGCCAGTCGAACAGGCCGTAGAGAGTTTCATCGGGCTCGATTGCCGTGACCTCTAGGGTGGCGGATTGGCGGGCCACCGCATGCCTCACCCACCGCTGGAGCCGCGACCAGCCGGAGCGCTTGCGCCGGCGAACAACGGGGAGTGAGGACGCCACAGGAGCCGACCGATACTGAGTCGACGACTGCCGAAGAAGGATGCCGCGGACGCACGCGTGAAAGTGCGTCGCCCCGCGGACGGGGAGCGCCTCGACGTCGAGTGGAGCCTCTTGGAGCCAAGCAGAGTCATCGGCGACGAACACGAGCGCACCGAGACGGATCTCGCGGCCCTCAGCCAATCCTCCGCCGGAAACCATGATGATGGGAATCGGAAAAATCGCAACTTCACCAACAAGTCGCTAAGACACCTGCCCCACGGTGGACGCCAATTGCCGTGGATCTCAGACTGACAGTAGAATGGGGGGTAGGTATGAGGAGTCAAGATCCTAGCTATGGCGAAGTTGTACACATGAGTTTATGAGTTCAGGCCCTTCGCGGAGGAAGTAATAGCCCTATGTCTCGGAGCCCGGAGGCGGTCAACTGGATTATGCGTGTGTAAGTTACAGGGGGTGCGAACCCTTGTCCTGGAGGAGGGGGTGGCTTATATAGAGTGCGCTAGGACCCTAGCTCCCCTCTGTTACACGGGGTTCAATGTTCATAAAGAGGAAGCATTACAGGTAACTTTCCGCAATAAAGTGTTATAAATGATAATTAAGTCTATGAGTAAACACCCGACCGTTGCTGTGTAGAGTGACTTTAGATCTTCTGTATGTCGAGTGGTTTCTGTGATGGTCGAGTGACATTGATTCTTCCGAGTGGAATGTCTCTGGTCAAGTGGATGATGGTACCCTTTGAATGCTTCTGGCTTTAGGGTGATGTCCTTGCAGAGGGTGTATAGGTCAGGCCTATGACCCTACCCTAGGTACATGGCTTCATCAGCCACCCCGCTCCATTTGTTGCCACTGATGGTCCTAGGGAGCTACAAGAGTAAGAAATGACTCAAATCGACCGCCGGGTAAAACTCCTTCATTCCAAGTCATAGCCCGAGAGAGAGAGAGAAGAGAGGCATACCCGGGTGGTGAATGAGTCGTCGGAGGAGGAGGAACCGCTGGAGAGGTCTTTGAAGAAGACCATGGCGACCCAATGATAGGATCTTGAGGCAGCGAGGCGAGAAGCGGCTATAGCTCAGGAAGGAAGGAGGAAACAGGGAAATGTGACTTGTGGTCGGGGAGAAAAGGGGTGGGGAAGGGGGGCCGAGGTAGATATTTTGGTGGTACGCCAAAATTTTGGAAATGTGGAGGAAACTTTTTGGTGGTGCCGCCGGACCATTCACTTTGAACGATTGTGTGCATCGCAAATGATTCTTCTGCTTTACATGCATGGGATGAGTTTGATAATTCAAATTTTGGTGGAAATTTCCCCGGGTACGTCATTGCATAATTTAACATCGCTTGCTAATATGGGCACACAAAAGAGCATACAGTAGACAGACCACACTTACTGAATCAAGCAATTTTAGTAATTAAACAGAGCCAGTTGACCTAAACATTGCTCTAACAAAAGACCAGCATAAAAACAAAGCCTAAGTACGCATAATTTTAACAAATCCGCCGCCGCGCCGGCCTATGCATCACCGGTGTGAGATGAGACATCGATGACTTGTCCTGGCGGCATGCCGCCGTTGGTGGACTCCGCGTCCCCCCTGCTGAAGTCGACCGCGTCCTCGTCATCGTCCTCATCCTCGGCGCCTCCCTCAAGGTTGTATTACTCATAGTAGTGGCTGCGCCAGACCTCGCGTTGGTACTCCACCGCCGATCCCTCGACGGACAAACTCTTCTCTATCTCGACCTCGTCCAAGCGCGACTCCTCCTCCCGGCGCTCCTCGATCTCCACCGCCTCCTGCAGCGCCAGCTCCCGCTCGGCGACCTCATGAGGAAGCAGGTGCTCCATGGCCATTGTCGCCTTTTCGGACGTAGGTTGCATGCTGGAGTCCGAGGTGGCCTAGAATATCTTGGCGTGTGCATCCTCGATCTTGGCGTGGATGGCCTCGACCCGGGCCAGGGAGACATCGGCGGCACGGACGGCAGCTCGAGCGCTCTCGGCGTTTGTAGCCGCCGTCGCAGCAGCAGCTGCCGTCTCGGCTGCTGCAGCTGCCTGGTCGGCTACCGCAGACGCCCTCTCGACGAAAGCGGCCGCGCTCAATGCGGATGAGGCGGCACTCTCGGCGCAGGCGGTCGCGCTCTCGCTGCAGGCGGCGGCGCTCGGGAGACCATCGTATGGGCCTTCACGAAGCGTTTCCATGGCGTCATCTTTGCAAGAAGGGGTGCGGGAATGGGGATCGGGATTCATGGATTCGGGGGTTGTCGGCACTAGAGCAGACGAGTCGGCGAAGCTTAAGGAGGGATACTTAAATAGACCCAGATATTTTCATCGCAAACGGTTCCTAGAAAACAACTATGTGTGATGTTGTAGATATTTTTTATTAGCTGTGAAAGACAAATTTGGAGTAAAGTGGCAACTGATGGTGTTTTAAATGCACGAGAAATTTTGTAGTACTAATACAACTATCATGTCAAATTTTGGAAAATTTCAGGGGTCATTTGACCTTTTAAGACATTTAAGTGATTTTCTAGCCATTTAATGACCGTAATTGAAATTTGAACTACATGGACATGCAACAGCTAACCATAACGGTTTGAAAACTCATATTTTGTGTACTTGTGTGCGATTTAATTCCATGTGCAGTAAATTGGAAGGAATTTTCAAACATATTGGTCTAATGGCTATTACACAATTAAGCATGGAGTGACATGGCATTTTAATTCCAAAAAATTAAAAAAAATCAAAAACACATGAAACCTTAGTTGATGTAATGTCATGCAACAAAGATGATGTGGTAAAAATATTGGCATGTTTGACGAAAGTTTGGAGACGCACCCCTCACAAACCGGAGCAACTCACTAGAAGGCTTGTGGTTCCGAGAGGGAACAATGCATGTTTGATGACGACCGGGAGATAGCTTCCTCTTACGGCCTTCAATTTTTTTCTATGTTTAACATGCACTACTACAACTGTAATGTGAAATGTTGGAAAATTTTAGGGGTCATTTGACCGTTTAAAGACATTTAAGTGATTTTCTAGCCATTTAGTGACCGTGATTCAAATTTGAACTACATCTACATGCAACGGCTAACCATAATGGTTTGAAAAATCATATTTGTGTACTTGTGTGCGAGTTAATTCCATGTGCAGTAAATTAGAAGGAATTTTCTAACATATTTGTCTCACGACATGGACACATGCATATGTATGCATGGAGTGACATGGCATTTTAATTCCAAAAAATTAAAAAATGATCAGAAAAACATGAAACCTTGGTTGATGTAATGTCATGCCACCAAGATGATGTGGTAAAAAAATTGGCATGTTAGACAAAAGTTTGGACACACACCCCTCACTAACCGGAGCAACTTGCTAGAAGGCTCGTGGTTCCGAGAGGGAACAATGTAGGTTTGACGACGAACGGGAGATAGCTTCCTCTTACGGCCTTCAATTTTCTTTCTACGTTTAACGTGCACTACTACAACTGTCATGTGAAAATTTGGAAATTTCTATGGGTCATTTGACCTTTTAAAGACATTTAAGTGATTTTCTAGCCATTTAATGACCGTAATTCAAATTTGAACTACATCTACATGCAACGCCTAACCATAACGGTTTGAAAATCATATTTGTGTACTTGTGTGCGAGTTTATTCCATGTGCAGTAAATTAGAAGGAATTTTCAAACATATTTGCCTCACGACATGGACACATGCATATGTATGCATGGAGTGACATGGCATTTTAATTCCAAAAAATTAAAAAGTGATCAGGAAAACATGAAACCTTGGTTGATGTAATGTCATGCCACCAAGATGATGTGGTAAAATTTTTGGCATGTTTGACAAAAGTTTGGACACACACCCCTCACAAACCGGAGCAACTCACTAGAAGGCTCATGGTTCCGAGGGGGAACAATGCATGTTTGACGACGAACGGGAGATAGCTTCCTCTTATGGCCTTCAATTTTATTCTACGTTTAACATGCACTACTACAATTGTCATGTGAAAATTTGGAAACTTCTAGGGGTCATTTGACCTTTTAAAGACATTTAAGTGATTGTCTAGCCATTTAATGATCGTAATTCAAATTTGAACTACATCTACATGCAACGCCTAACAATAACGGTTTGAAAAATCATATTTGTGTACTTGTGTGCGAGTAAATTCCATGTGCAGTAAATTAGAAGGAATTTTCAAACATATTTGTCTCACGACATGGACACATGCATATGTATGCATGGAGTGACATGGCATTTTAATTCCAGAAAATTAAAAAATGATCAGAAAAACATGAAACCTTGGCTGATGTAATGTCATGCCACCAAGATGATGTGGTAAAAAATTTGGCATGTTTGACAAAAGTTTGGACACACACCCCTCACAAATCGGAGCAACTCACTAGAAGGCTCGTGGTTCTGAGAGGGACCAATGCATGTTTGATGACGAACGGGAGATAGCTTCCTCTTACGGCCTTCATTTTTTTACGTTTAACATGCACTAATACAACTGTCATGTGAAAATTTGGAAAATTTTCTAGGGATCATTTGACCTTTTAAAGACATTTAAGTGATTTTCTAGCCATTTAATGACCGTAATTCAAATTTGAACTACATCTACATGCAACGCCTAACCATAACAGTTTGAAAAATCATATTTGTGTGTACTTGTGTGCGAGTTAATTCCATGTGCAGTAAATTAGAAGGAATTTTCAAACTTATTTGCCTCACGACATGGACACATGCATATATATGCATGGAGTGACATGGAATTTTAATTCCAAAAAAAATAAAAAATGATCAGATACACATGAAACCTTGGTTGATGTAATGTCATGCCACCAAGATGATGTGGTAAAAAATTTGGCATGTTCGACGAAAGTTTGGACACACACCCCTCACAAACTGGAGCAACTCACTAGAAGGCATGTGGTTCCGAGAGGGAACAATCCATGTTTGATTACGAACGGGAGATAACTTCCTCTTATGGCCTTCAAAATTTTTTTCTACGTTTAACGTGAACTAATACAACTGTCATGTGAAAATTTGGAAACTTTTAGCGGTCATTTGACCTTTTAAAGACATTTAAGTGATTTTCTAGCCATTTAATGACCGTAATTCAAATCTGAAGTACATCTACATGCAACGCCTAACCATAACGGTTTGAAAAATCATATTTGTGTGTACTTGTGTGCGAGTTAAAAATCATCAGACGATATAAATATCTGGTGTTCAAAAAAGAAATTGTAAAGATCTGGCAAGACAACCGGCCCCCACACGATTGGCACTCTATCTAGCGGCTCGAGGTTTGGTAGGTGAGTGGTGGGGATCATTAATCAGACACGGTTCTGTATTGGAAACCATCAACTATTATGTTCACACACGGATTTTGTGGCGGGAATGGTGTGTAATTCAAACTACAGTACTCATAAATTCCGGTGACTGGCGTGTGTACTTTCCCCGTCAATATAGATTCCGGCCGCCAATAAATACTACCTTGCTCACGTTGTACCGCCTTCATTCTCATCTACATCCTCCCCTCTGTCTCTCTCTCAAATCTCTGCCATGGCGTCGCTTGATCTGCCTGCAGCGTCGGCGAGGAATCGCCGCCCAGGGCGCTCACTCGAATAGCAGCGACGAGGACCCCTATCTTGCCGCCGGGACGAGGTTGCGCGGACCCTAACTTTGGATTGGTTTTGGGGCAGTACAATCTTTATCTGTGGAAATCGCTGCTTGGCTGAAAAGCAGGCAAGTGGCATTCAAGAAGGAGGCTGCGAGAGGAGGAAGCGGATACCGGGCAGCTGTGAAGCATGTAATGCCGCTGGAAAAAGGCGGCGGAGCTTTAGAGGCGGAGTGCGTCATCGTCTTGAGGAGGTGTACAAAGGCGGGTACTGCGAGGAAGGTCATAGGCGTTAGGCGCCTCGTCGCTGCGTGGAGGTGGGCGATAAGCTCCAGCGTGCCACCGACGAGGAGCTCCGATGGGTGCTAGCGAAATGGCAAGATCGTTCAGCGCGTCCCTTGACAAGAGGCGGTCGATGCGTCAAGCCCTACGAGGCAGAGGAGGTGGAGTACTGCCTCCGCACTGGGAAGACGCCGCTGAGGGAGTCCTCGATTAGGGGTTCCTCGGACAGTCGGACTATATCCTTTAGCCGGACTGTTGGACTATGAAGATACAAGATTGAAGACTTCGTCCCGTGTCCGGATGGGACTCTCCTTGGCGTGGAAGGCAAGCTTGGCAATACGGATATGTAGATCTCCTCCGTTGTAACCGACCCTGTGTAACCCTAGCCCCCTCCGGTGTCTATATAAACCGGAGGGTTTAATCCGTAGGACAACAACAGTCATACCATAGGCTAGCTTCTAGGGTTTAGACTCTACGATCTCGTGGTAGATCAACTCTTGTAATACTCATATATATCATCAAGATCAATCAAGCAGGAAGTAGGGTATTACCTCCATCGAGAGGGCGAACACAGGTAAACATCGTGTCCCCGCCTCCTGTTACCATCTGCCTTAGGCAGCGATTCGGGACCCCCTACCGAGATCCGCCGATTTTACACCGACATTGGTGCTTTCATTGAGACTTCCTTTGTGCCATCACCACAAGGTTTGATGGCCCCTTCGATCAGCGGCAGCGATGCGATCCGGTGAGTTTTCCTCCCGGACAGATCTTCGTATTGGTAACCGCGCTGCGAGCCAACTCGCAGCCATCTAGAAGCAGATCGAGAGCTCGCCCCAGCCATCGAGTCAGGTTTGGAAACTTGAACTATAGTGCCGACATCGGCGGAGACTTGATCTTGGCGGATTCGAGCACATGTCGAATCGCGCCCCGCGATCACGGCGAGCATGACTTAGCTCTGCGCGGACGGTGTTGGGAGATCACACTGTGCCTACTCGGCCCTAGATCCGAGTCAATTCGCCGTCAGGGCGGATGGATGGACCCGCCTCGGAGGCCACACACTCGATGGCGATAGAGGCGAATCTTGGCTGTGCCTCCTATGCGACACTGTGTCGCGGATCCCGGAGTTCATCCCGGCCACGGGCCCGAACCGCCTGCGCCCATGCCTGCTCGAATCGATTGGGCGCCCGATCATGGAGTTCACCTCGCGGATATCTTCGGCACTTCGCCTTTTGGCGATGTGCTAAATTCATTAAGGTCCCTCTCCTTGTTGGGAGAACCTTGGCTGAACTATGTCCGGCTAGAATGGGATGCGGACGACGAAGAAATTCGCTCCCCGCCCACCACCCACTTAGTAGCCACTGTCGACGATTTAACCGACATGCTCGATTTCGGCTCCGAAGACATCGACGGTATGGACGACGATGTAGGAGACGAACAGGAACCACCGCCCACAGGGCGCTGGACTGCCACCTCATCATATGATATTTACATGGTGGACACCCCCAAAGAAGGCGATGGTGATAAGACAATAGAGGATAATGTTGGGGAACGTAGTAATTTCAAAAAATTTCCCTACGATCACGCAAGATCATGGTGATGGCATAGCAACGAGAGGGGAGAGTGTTCGTCCACGTACCCTCGTGAACCGGCGGAGCGTTATAACAAAGCGGTTGATGTAGTCGTCGTCTTCACGATCCGACCGATCCAAGCACCGAGCGTCACGGCACCTCCGAGTTACGCACGTTCAGCTCAATGGCGATCCCGGACTCCGATCCAGCAAAGTGTAGGGGATGAGTTCCGTCGACCTGACGGCGTGGTGGCGATGTTGATGCTCCACCGGCGCGAGCTTCGCCTAAGCTCATGACGATATGACTTCTCGGCGCGAGGCTTCGCCTAAGCTCATGACGATATGACGAAGTGGAATATGGTGGAAGGGGCACCGCACACGGCTAAGGAAGGATCCGTAGATCAACTTGTGTGTATTGGGGTGCCCCCTGCCCCGTATATAAAGGAGACAAGGGGAGGTGGCGGCCCTAGAGGGGCGCAAGGAGAGTCCTACTCCCAGGGAGTAGGACTCCCCCTTCTCCTAGTTGGAGTAGGATTGGGGAGGGAAAGGAGGAAGGCGCGCCCCCTCTCCTGTCCTATTGGATTTGGAAGGGGAGGGGCGCAGCCCACCTGGCGGCCCTTCTCCTTCTCCCTCAAGGCCCATGAGGGCCCATATACCCCGGGGTTCCGGTAACCCCGGTGTTCGATAATATCCTGTTTTCACTCGGAACCATTCGAAGTCAAACATAGGCTTCCAATATATCAATCTTTATGTCTCGACCATTTGAGACTCCTCGTCATGTCCGTGATCACATCAGGGACTCGAACAACCTTGGTGCATCAATACTTATAAACTCATTATGAGCTGTCATCGAAGCGTTAAGCGTGCGGACCCTACGGGTTCGAGAACTATGTAGACATGACCTAGAACCATTCTCGGTCAATAACCAATAGCGGAACCTGGATGCCCATATTGGTTCCTACATATTCTCTGAAGATCTTTATCGGTCAAACCGCTGCGACATCGTTGTTCCCTTTGTCATCGGTATGTTACTTACCGAGATTCGATCGTCGGTATCAATACCTAGTTCAATCTCGTTCTTGGTAAGTCTCTTTACTCGTTCCGTAATACATCATCTTCACAACTAACTCATTTAGTTGTAATGCTTGCAAAGGCTTAGGTGATGTGTATTACCGAGAAGGCCTAGAATACCTCTCCGACGATCGGAGTGACAAAACCTAATCTCGAAATCGCCAACCCAACAAGTACCTTTGGAGACACTGTAGTACTCCTTTATAATCACCCGATTACGTTGTGACGTTTGGTAGTACCAAAGTGTTCCTCCGGTAAGCAGGAGTTGCATAATCTCATAGTTACAGGAACATGTATGGGTCATGAAGAAAGCATTAACATACTAAGCGATCAAGTGTTAAGCTAACGGAATGGGTCATGTCAATCAGATCATTCAACCAATGATGTGACCTTGTTAATCAAATAACAACTCCTTGTTCATGGTTAGGAAACATAACCATCTTTGATTAACAAGCTAGTCAAATAGAGGCATACTAGTGACATATTGTTTGTCTATATATTCACACATGTATTATGTTTCCGGTTAATACAATTCTAGCATGAATAATAAACATTTATCATGATATAAGGAAATAAATAATAACTTTATTATTGCCTCTAGGGCATATTTCCTTGATCTCCCACTTGCACTAGAGTCAATAATCTAGATTACAAAGTAATGATCCTTACACCCATGGAGTCTTGGTGCTGATCATGTTTTGCTCGTGGAAGAGGCTTAGTCAGCGGGTACGCAACATTCAGATCCGTATGTATTTTGCAAATCTCTATGTCTCCCACTTGGACTTGGTCCCGAATGGAATTAAGCGTCTCTTGATGTGCTTGGTCCTCTTGTGAAATCTGGATTCCTTTGCCAAGGCAATTGCACGATATTGTCACGAGAAGATCTTCATCGGTCCCGATGCACTAGGTATGACACCTAGATCGGAAATGAACTCTTTCATCCAGACTCCTTCATTCGCTGCTTCGAAGCAGCTATGTACTCCGCTTCACATGTAGATCCCGCCACGGCGCTTTGTTTAGAACTGCACCAAGCGACAGCTCCACCGTTTAATAAAAACACGTATCCGGTTTGCGATTTAGAATCGTCCGGATCAGTGTCAAAACTTACATCGGCGTAACCATTTCGACTAGCTCTTTGTCACCTCCATATCGAGAAACATATCCTTAGTCCTTTTCGGTATTTCAGGATGTTCTTGACCGCTGTCGATGATCCACTCTGGATTACTTTGGTACCTTCTGCCAAGCTTACAGCTAAGCATCGTCGGTCTGGTACACAGCATTGCATACATGATAGAGCCTATGGCTGAAGCATAGGAACATCTTTCATTTCTCTCTATCTTCTGCTGTGGTGGGGCATTGAGTCGACTCAATCTTACACCTTATGTCTGGTAAAAACCTTTCTTTGCACTGATCCATTTTGAACTTCTTCAAAACTTTATCAAGGTATGTGCTTGCGAAAGTCAATTAAGCGTCTTGATCTATCTCTATAGATCTTGATGCCCAATATGTAAGCAGCTTCACGAGGTCTTTCATTGAAAACTTTTATTCAAGTATCCTTTTATGCTATCAGAAATTCTATATCATTTCCAATCAATAATATATCGTCCACATATAATATTAGAAATGCTCTGAGCTCCCACTCACTTTCTTGTAAATCTGAGGCTTCTCCAAAAGTGCATACAAACCCATATCTTTGATCACACTATCAAAGCGTTTATTCCAACTCGAGAGGCTTGCACGGACCATAAATTGATCGTTGGAGCTTGCACACTTTGTTAGCACCCTTTGGATCGACAAAACCTTCGGTTGCATCATATACAACTCTTCTTCTAGAAATCCATTCAAGAATGCGGTTTTACATCCATTTGCCAAATTTCATAATCATAAAATCGGCAATTGCTAACATGATTCAGACGGACTTAAGCATCGCTTCTGGTGAGAAAGTCTCATCGTAGTCAACCCCTTGAACTTGTCGAAAACCTTTTGCAACAAGTCGAGCTTTGTAAACAGTTACATTACCATCGGCGTCGGTCTTCTTCTTAAAGATCCATTTATTTTCAATGGCTTGCCGATCATCGGCAAGTCAACCAAAGTCCATACTTTGTTCTCATACATGGATCCCATCTCAGATTTCATGGCTTCCAGCCATTTTGCGGAATCTGGGCTCACCATCGCTTCTTCATAGTTAGTAGGTTAGCCATGGTCAAGTAACATGACTTCGAATAGGATTACCGTACCACTCAGTGCGTATTTTACTCTGGTTGACCTCACGAGGTTCAGTAGTAACTTGATCGAAGCTTCATGATCATCATCATTAGTTTCCTCACTAATTGGTGTAGTTGTCACAGGAACCATTTCTTGTGATGAACTACTTTCAATAAGGGAGCGAATCTGATTATCTCATCAAGTTCTACTTTCCTCCCTCACTTCTTTCGAGAGAAACTCCTTCTCTAGAAAGGATCCGAATTAACAGCGAAAATCTTGCCTTGGATCTGTGATAGAAGGTGTACCCAACAGTCTCCTTTGGGTATCCTATGAAGACACATTTTCCGATTTGGGTTCGAGCTTATCTGGTTGAAGTTTCTTCACATAAGCATCGCAGCCCCAAACTTTAAGAAAGCGATAACTTTGGTTTCTTGCCAAACCATAGTTCATAAGGCGTCGTCTCAAGGGATTTTGGCGGTGTCCTATTCAGCGTGAATCGGCCGTCTCTAAAGCATAACCCCAAAGCGATAGCGGTAAATCGAAATAGACATCATAGATCGCACCATATCTAGTAAAATACGATTCGACGTTCGGACACACCATTTCTCTGTGGTGTTCCGGTGGCGTGAGTTCTTGAAACTATTCCACAATTTTTCAAATGTAAACCAAACTCGTAACTCAAATATTCTCCTCCACGATCAGATCGTAGAAATTTTATTTTCTTGTTACGATGATTTTCCACTTCACTCTGAAATTCTTTGAACTTTTCAAATGTTTCAGATTTGTGTTTCATTAAGTAGATATACCCATATCTGCTCAAATCATCTGTGAAGGTGAGAAAATAACGATACCCTTGGCGTGCCTCAACATTCATTGGACCACAAACATCGGTATGTATGATTTCCAACAAATCAGTTGCTCGCTCCATAGTTAGGAGAACGGCGTTTTGTCATCTTGCCCATGAGGCACGGTTCGCAAGTACCAAGTGATTCATAATCAAGTGATTCGAAGTCCATCGGTATGGAGTTTCTTCATGCGTTTTACACGATATGACCTAAGCGGCGAGTGCCACAAATAAGTTGCACTATCATTATCAACTCTGCATCTTTTGGCTTCAACATTATGAATATGTGTATCACTCTTGTCGAGATTCAACAAGAATAGACCATTCTTCAAGGGTGCATGACCATAAAAGATATTATTCATATAAATAGAACAACCATTATTCTCTAATTTAAATGAATAACCGTCTACGCATTAAACAAGATCCAGATATAATGTTCATGCTCAGCGCGGCACCAAATAACAATTATTTAGGTCTAAAACTAATCCCGAAGGTAGATGTAGAGGTAGCGTGCCGACCGCGATCACATTGACTTTGGAACCATTTCCCAGCGCATCGTCACCTCGTCCTTTGCGGTGCTCGTCTATTCCGTAGTCCTGTTTGAGTTGCAAATATTAGCAGGAACGATATCAAATACCAGTGCTACTCGAGCTCTAGTAAGGTACACATCAATAACATGTATATCACATATACCTTTGTTCACCTTGCCATCCTTTTATCCGCCAAATACTTGGGGCAGTTCCGCTTCGATGTCGGTGCTTGCGGTAAAACACTCGATTTCAGGCTTAGGTCCAGACTTGGGTTTCTTCTCTTGATCGACAACTTTCTTGCTGTTCTTTTGAAGTTTCCTTCTTCTTCCCTTTGCCCTTTTCTTGAAACTAGTGGTCTTGTTGACCATCAACACTTGATGCTCTTTCTTGATTTCTACCTCCGCAGCTTTTAGCATCGCGAAGAGCTCGAGGAATTGTCTTAGTCATCCCTTGCATATTATAGTTCATCACGAAGCTCTTGTAGCTTGGTGGCGATGATTGGAGAATTCATCAATGACACTATCATCCGGAAGATTAACTCCCGGCTGAATTAAGTGATTGTTATACGGACATTTTGAGTATGTGCTCCTTGTGAACTATTCTCCTCCATCTTGCAGCTATAGAACTTATTGGAGACTTCATATCTCTCAATCCGGGCATTTGCTTGAAATATTAACTTCAACTCTGGAACATCTCATATGCTCCATGACGTTCAAAACGTCGTTGAAGACCGGTTCTAAGCCGTAAAGCATGGCACCTTGAACTATAGAGTAGTCATCAGCTCTGCTTTGCGGGACGTTCACAACCGGCTCGGCATCTGCAGCGAACTGTCACCCAGCGGTGCTTCGGGGCGTAATTTTTACGTGCAGCAATGAGGATAATCCTCAAATTCGGACCCGATCCGTGTAATTGCTACCATCATCTTTCAACTTTGCTTTCTCAAGGGCGCATTAAAATTTAACGGAACAACAGCACGAGCCATCTATCTACGATAAACATAGACAAGCAAAATACTATCGGTACTAAGTTCATGATAAATTTAAGTTCAATTTAATCATATTAAAAACTCCCACTTAGGCAGACATCTCTCTAGTCATCTAAGTGATCACGTGATCCATATTAACTAAACCGTGTCCGATCATCCGTGAGGCGGAGTAGTTTCAGCAGTGAACATCACTATGTTGATCATATCTACTATATGATTCACGTTCGACCTTTCGGTCTCCGTGTTCGAGGCCATATCTGTTATATGCTAGGCTCGTCAAGTTTAACTTTGAGTATTCGCGTGTGCAACTGTTTTGCACCGTTGTAGATGGACGTAGAACTTATCACCCGATCATCACGTGGTGTGGGTACTCTGAACTTTGGCAGCGGTGCATACTCAGGAGAACACTTCTTGATAATTTTAGTGAGAGATCATCTTATAATGCTACCGTCAATCAAAGCAAGATAAGATGCATAAAGGATAAACATCACATGCAATCAATATAAGTGATATGATATGGTCATCATCATCTTGTGCTTGTGATCTCCATCGCTGAAGCTTACCGTCATGATCACCATCGTCACCGCGCGACACCTTGATCTCCATCGTAGCATCGTTGTCGTCTCGCCAACTATTGCTTCTCGACTATCGCTACTCCTTAGTGATAAAGTAAAGCAATTACATGGCGTTGCATTTCATACAATAAGCGACAACCATATGGCTCCTGCCGATTGCCGATAACTTCGGTTACAAAACATGATCATCTCATACAATAAAATATAGCATCACGTCTTGACCATATCACATCACAACATGCCCTGCAAAAACAAGTTAGGCGTCCTCTACTTTGTTGTTGCAAGTTTTACGTGGCTGCTACGGGCTGAGCAAGAACCGTTCTTACCTCGCATCAAAACCACAGCGATACTTCGTCAAATAGACTCCGTTTAACCTTCTCAAGGACGGGCGTAGCACTTTTCAGTTCAACTAAAGTGAGAGAGCAGACACCGCGGTCACCTTTAAGCAGCGAGTGCTCGGGCGGTGAAACCAGTCTCGCGTAAGCGTCACGCGTAATGTCGGTCGGGCGCTTCATCTCACAATACCGCTGAACCAAAGTATGACATGCTGGTAGGCAGTATGACTTGTATCGTCCACAACTCACTTGTGTTCTACTCGTGCATATGACATCAACGCATAAAACCAGGCTCGGATGCCTTTGTTGGGGAGCGTAGTAATTTCAAAAATTTCCCTACGATCACGCAAGATCATGGTGATGGCATAGCAGCGAGAGGGAGAGTGTTCGTCCACGTACCCTCGTGAGACCGAAAGCGGGCGTTATAACAACGCGGTTGATGTAGTAAATGCGTCTTCACGATCCGACCGATCCAAGCACCGAGCGTCACGGCACCTCCGAGTTACGCACACGTTCAGCTCGATGGCGATCCCGGACTCGATCCAGCAAAGTGTCGGGGATGAGTTCCGTCGACGACGGCGTGGTGGCGATGTTGATGCTCCACCGGCGCGAGCTTCGCCTAAGCTCGCGACAATATGACTTCTCCGCGCAGGGCTTCGCCTAAGCTCATGACGATATGACGAAGTGGAATATGGTGGAAGGGGCACCGCACTGCGGCTAAGGAAGGATCCGTAGATCAACTTGTGTGTATTGGGTGCCCCTGCCCCGTATATAAAGGAGACAAGGGGAGGTGGCGGCCTAGAGGAGGCGCACCAAGGAGGAGTCCTACTCCCAGGGAGTAGGACTCCCCCTCTCCTAGTTGGAGTAGGATTGGGGAGGGAAAGGAGGAAGGCGCGCCCCTCTCCTGTCCTATTCGGATTTGGAAGGGGAGGGGGGCGCAGCCCACCTGGCGGCCCTTCTCCTTCTCCCTCAAGGCCCATGAGGGCCCATATACCCCGGGGTTCCGTAACCCCGGTGTTCGATAATATCCTGTTTTCACTCGGAACCATTCGAAGTCAAACATAGGCTTCAATATATCAATCTTTATGTCTCGACCATTTGAGACTCCTCGTCATGTCGTGATCACATCCGGGACTCGAACAACCTTGGTGCATCAATACTTATAAACTCATTATGAGCTGTCATCGAAACATTAAGCGTGCGGACCCTACGGGTTCGAGAACTATGTAGACATGACCTAGAACCATTCTCGGTCAATAACCAATAGCGGAACCTGGATGCCCATATTGGTTCCTACATATTCTCTGAAGATCTTTATCGGTCAAACCGCATAACGACATCGTTGTTCCTTTGTCATCGGTATGTTACTTACGAGATTCGATCGTCGGTATCAATACCTAGTTCAATCTCGTTCTTGGTAAATCTCTTTACTCGTTCCGTAATACATCATCTTCACAACTAACTCATTTAGTTGTAATGCTTGCAAGGCTTAGGTGATGTGTATTACCGAGAAGGCCTAGAGATACCTCTCCGACGATCGGAGTGACAAAACCTAATCTCGAAATCGCCAACCCAACAAGTACCTTTGGAGACACCTGTAGTACTCCTTTATAATCACCCGATTCGTTGTGACGTTTGGTAGTACCAAAGTGTTCCTCCGTGGCAGGAGTTGCATAATCTCATAGTTACAGGAACATGTATGGGTCATGAAAAAGCATTAACATACTAAGCGATCAAGTGTTAAGCTAACGGAATGGGTCATGTCAATCAGATCATTCAACCAATGATGTGACCTTGTTAATCAAATAACAACTCCTTGTTCATGGTTAGGAAACATAACCATCTTTGATTAACAAGCTAGTCAAGTAGAGGCATACTAGTGACATATTGTTTGTCTATATATTCACACATGTATTATGTTTCCGGTTAATACAATTCTAGCATGAATAATAAACATTTATCATGATATAAGGAAATAAATAATAACTTTATTATTGCCTCTAGGGCATATTTCCTTCAGATAATCCCTCCAAGCAGAAATCCAAGCACCAATGTCAGCGGCGCTGCTCTAAGTCCCTCCACAGTAGCGATACCGGCCCAAGAGACAATAACGCTCCGGATAGCACCGAAGACGATGACAATCCCCTCCAGCCAGATCTCGAGCGGGAGGATGAACAAGCTAGCCCTACAGAACTGGCAGCAGATGGAGAATCAGAGGATGACAATTACATACATCTCTTCGAAGACGAAGTGAGCCTCGGCGACAAAGAATTTATCGTGCCTAAGGATCCTGTCGAGCAGGAGCGCTTCAAGCGCCGGCTTATAGCCACAGCAAACAGCCTAAAGAAAAAGCAACAACAGCTTCGAGCTGATCAAGATCTGCTAGCGGATAGATGGACTAAAGTCTGGCGGCCGAAATGTCTGAACTCGAGTGCCCAACCAAGAGTTACCCAAAGCGCAGGTTGCTACCCCAACTCGAGGAGGAAGCATTGAAACCTACATCACCAGCGTATGATGCGGCTGATCGGCCACCTCGTGGCCGAGACAGAGGGGCAAACCAGCCTGAAGTCCAGCCCGCACCCCGCCGCCATTCAAACAACAAAACCAAGGCCCCGGGGCAACACACGGGACCTGCGAGACGTATTGGAAAACAAATCAGGACATGCGAGATCGATCTATAGATCACGGGGGCGCGCAGCGGGGCGATGACCAAATCACGCGGATATACTAAAAGCAAATCCGGTAGGGCGAATCTGCAGAACAAGACTCGTATGAACAGCGTCGTGATATAGCCTGGCACAGAGGCGCCGCACACCCCCTATGCTTCACCGATGAAGTAATGGATCATGAATTCCCAAAGGGTTTAAACCCGTAAACATTGAATCATATGATGGCACTACAGACCCCGCGGTATGGATAGAAGACTTCTTCCTCCACATTCACATGGCCCGCGGGGATGATTTACATGCCATCAAGTACCTCCCGCTAAAGCTCAAAGGGCCAGCTCGGCATTGGCTCAATAGCTTGCCGGCAAACTCCATCGAAAATTGGGAGAGCCTGGCAGATGCATTCCTGGATAATTTCCAAGGCACTTATGTGCATTGCCGGATGCCGAGGATTTAAGTCATATAACTCAGCAGCCTGGGAATCGGCCAGGAAATTCTGGACCCGGTTCCTAACTAAGAAGAACCAAATTGTCGACTGTCCGGATGCAGAGGCCTTAGCGGCATTTAAGCGTAACATCCGTGACGAATGGCTCGCCCGACACCTCGGTCAAGAGAAGCCAAAATCCATGGCAGCCCTCACGACACTTATGGCTCGCTTTTGCGCGGGCGAAGATAGCTGGTTGGCTCGTAGTAACAATACAGCAAGCAAACCTGGCACACCAAAAGCCAAGGATAGCAACGGCAAACCACGACACAACAAACACAAGCGCCGCAAATATGGTGAAAACACCGAAGAGACAGCAGTCAATGCCGGGTTTAGGGGATCAAAGACCGGTCAGCAGAAAGGGCCACCCAAAAATAACAATTCGGGTCCATCCAATCTGGACCGTATACTTGATTGCCAATGCCAAATTCATGGCACCCCAGGAACGCCAGCCACCCACACCAACAGAGAATGCTGGGTCTTCAAACAAGCCGGCAGGGCAGGCGCCAAACATGGAGAAGGGGGGTCTCAAAGCGATGATGGCGGCGAAGAGCCTAGATCACCGAACACAGGAGGGCAAAAGAAATTTTCCCCACATATTCAATCGGTGAATGTGGTAAACACCACTCAAAATCCCAACTCGGACCGAATACGCACCCTTAGGGATGCCGACTTAACGGAACTAGTCGTCCCACAATATAAACTAGGGCCGGTCACCTTCAACCGCACAGATCGTCCGGTTAACGCCAATCAGGGCAATCCAGCCGCACTAGTCCTCGACCCAATAATTGACGGGTTCCACCTCACACAAGTCCTTATGGACGGAGGCAGCAGTCTAAAGCCACTTTCAGAGGCATTATACCAGGTGTGGAAGCCAGCTGTACAGGCTCCATTTCCCTCGAGGTAGTCTTCGGATCACCAGAAAATTACCATACCAAAGAGTTAATCTTCAAAATCGTCCCTTTCTGCAGCGATTATCAGGCACTGCTCGGACGAACCGCGTATGCTCGATTCAATGCGGTGCCAAATTATGCCTACAGTAAGCTCAAGATGCCTGGTCCACGAGGCGTCATCATGGTTAATGGCACCACCGCCTTCACAGTAGAAGCAACGAGCTGCACCTTGCAGCCGAACCTCGAGTCGACATCCAGGCTCCCGGACACCGTCAAGGGACTCCGAACTACTTCACAGAAGGATAGCCCGACTCGTCCAGAGCTCGATTAAATGCTCCGGCGAAGGCCAGGACAGGCCGCACTCGGCGGCTCAACCGCTCTCCGGCACGCAAACATTTCTTACATTTCCTTTGCAGGTTCACCTTTGCGCAGACTAGGACGGTGATACGGAGGCAGCTTGAAAGCGCAGGGGAATCCTTAGACATTCCCCACAATGACCATCCGGCTATACTCTGAATCTGGACTCAGCTTCTTCCCTCCCGGCCTCAGTAGGTTCCGCGGTCATATTCCTTTTTTATCACATTACATGTACTCATACGCATAGACGTACTATTTAAATACAACATGTGGATTTACATGACGCTTACCTGCTGTTATTTCTTATTGAAATTCTTTTGTCAAGTGGCATCCGTATAGAGCGATATGCCTTAAAAATATGCCAGGGGCTTCGTATTACTCATAACACGGCAATAAAGTCCGAACACCTTCGCAGAAGTTCGGCACCCCGAACCTATAGCATTATATGCATCAGCTCCGAATCATGTCTTGGGTCAATAGTTGGGTTTGCCCGGCTCCCATGTTTTGGTACCTTACGTTCCGCTATATCGGCTAAGGTAACACTGGGAGAACTACTGCGATTGTGTCCCGGTTCTTCCGGACGAGCACCTCAGTAGAGAAAGCCAAAAACTGACTGTCATGATACGCCGAGAGCTGGTTAGCTGTTCGAGAGGTTACAAAATCTTTAAGGATTTCTTCCGCATAATGCCATAACCAATGCAGTGTGCGATGGATCGGTTTTTCTTCCGATCAGGTGCTTATAGAGCCCCCCGTGTGGTCTTCCGAACACCAGGGGCTGTGCCTACCTTCCTAAAGCTCCTGTGGCTAAGTGAGAGTGCTAAAGTCTTATAGTCTGATTGCCTTGTTCGCTATGCTGAACACCTCCTTCAAAGGACCCAAAACTGGGATAAAGAGTGATCAGGTTTATCCCGAACACCCCCGTACTTCTTACGTGGGGGCATAAGCCGACGACTGGCCAACTCTCAGGATTAATATATACAACGGCCGCGCAAGAGGATAAACTTTTATATAACAAAGCAACAAATAACATAAATGATCTTGTTTAAACATTCCAAAGGACGACATGATTTGCATTCATGGAAATATAATGTCCTTGGTGCATAGCTCCGCTGCAAGGCAGGATCCTTTAAGGACACTTTCATATTATAATCCGGGCTTGCGGTACTCCTTCCCCTCGGGCGGCCCTTCGGTCATCAGCTTCTCAGCATCCATCTTCCCCCAGTGCACCTTTGCATGGGCGAAGGCCATTCGTGCACCTTCTATGCAGACCGACCGCTTGATGACGTCAAGTCGAGGGCAAGCGCTTACAAGCCGCCTCATGAGCCCGAAGTAGCTGCTTGGAATCGGCTCGGCGGGCCATAGCCGGATAATCAAGTCCTTCATGGCTAATTCGGCCGCCTTATGCAGTTCGACCAGCTGTTTCAGTTGATCGGCAAAAGGCACCAGATAATTCGGTGCCAAATACTGCGACCAGAAAATCTTATCTGCAGTGTTCCTTTCTTCGGCCCAGTAGAATGGGGCGGCATCCGCTATACTGCGGGGTAGCTCCGCAAACACCCCTGGAGAAATCCGATTTCAAAATTAGAAATATAATCTTCTCCTCAAAAAACTTGCTTTACAGAGAAAAAGCCTTACCGCCGCGATCTTCCTCGCCTCCTGGATCCCCTGCAGGGCGCTTTGGGTCTCCCCCCGGGCATCGCTCGTGGTCTGATGCGCCTGGGCGAATTCGGATTCTTTCTCCGTTAAACTCTGCTCCAAGGTATCGCATTTCTTCACGGCCTCTTGCAGCTCCTGCTCAGCTTAAATAACCGTGGCCTCGTGCTTCTCGCGAAGAGCCTGCTCTGTAGCTACCTTTTTCTCGGCCTCGGCCACAGCCCTTTTAAGAGCCTCGACTTCGGTCACCATCCCTAGCACAAATCATGAAGCTTATTTTCTCATACTGCAAATTTATTCGCAATAAACGCGAACAAGATTTGTGCATACCTTGTTTATCTCCCAATTGCATTTTCAATTGGCCAAGTTCTTCTTTGGCCCGCTCCAGACTTTGATTCAGTCCAGAGATCTCCGCAGTATGAGAGGCAACAGCCGCTACAGACGCCTGCTTATAACAAAAGAGAAATAAATGTCATTCAAGGAGTCTTCCTGCGAACATGAATTTGATCCTCTGTCCGGTTCTTTCTTTCACTGAACAGTGTATCAGGGGCTACTATCCATACCATGACACTCTTCGAAACCTCATAAAACATACCTCAAAACCGTTTACAAGGCCGATACAGGCTCCATTATGTCCACTCTTAGCAGACTGAATATTCTCAATCACCGCACCCATAAGGGCACGGTGTTCATCGATGATGGAGGCGCTCTTCAGTGCCACCAACAAAGCATCCGACACTTCTGGTTGGACAGAGGTTGCCGGCAGAACAGGCATGTCCCCTTTAGTTGAGAGAGGCTGCTTGCCTGACTCTGGAGCCGTATTGGTCTCCGGAGCTATATCTGGCTGGGAGCCGAATTCCAGATGGTCCCTGCCATCATCTCCCATGGGAATTTTCTCCCCCATGTGTCCGGCCCCTGAAGTTCGACTTCCCGGCACCGCCTTCGCGGTCTTCCCCTCTCATCCTTGGCCGGGGTCCTTCTGGGACGAAGCCTCAGTGTTATCCACCTGTTCGGAGGAAGGGGCCTTTGGGGGCGTCCCGCTCTCCATAGCATCCAAGCTCAGCGAATCCTCTGATGAGGATTGTTTGGTACGGGACCTCGCCGGACTACAAAAAATATAGCTCAGGTTAAAATGCCATTCCATGACAAATCAAGACGCATAGACGTACTCGGATTTCGTATACTCACGAGTTCACCAGTGGGTGGGCCCTGGGATCCCACGTTGGGCCGCTGTCGGTGGCGGCAGTGGACTCCTCTGGAAGAGGAGCCTTTCCCCTTTTGAGCGGCTCGGCCTCCAAGTGTACAGAGGCCATCCTCTTCTTCTTTCCTCCCATAGGGGATTCATCTTCCTCCTCCTCCTCCTCATCCTCTTCGGAGGCGGAACGAGCATCAGAGCCTTCGGATATTGTGTCCGAAGTGCCGCGGCGACGAAGACCTCCCCGGGTCTTTTTGGCCTCCTTCTCGGCCATCTTCTTCGGCACCTTGTAAGGCGCCGGGACCAGCATCTTCGTCAGAAGTGGGATGGCCGGTTCTTCAGGCAGCGGGGACGGATAATGGATCTGCTCCGCCTTCTTGGTCCAGCCGTGAGAGAGTTGTAAAGAACATGTTAAGCGCTTCCTTTGGGTTATGCGGATGCAGAGTATGATGACTTACCGAACTTGCAGGGTAGGACAGTTGGTACCCGCGGTCTTCGGCGGAGTTCGGCCATGATTTGCTGGACTTAAAAAGCACCTTCCAGATGTCTTTGTGCGAGGAGCCGAAAAGCCCTCGCAGGGTTTGGTGCTTGGCCGGATCAAATTCCCACATATTGCAAGTCCGGTGTTGACAAGGCAGGATCCGGCAAACCAACATCACCTGGACTACATTGACAAGTTCAATGTTCTTGTCTTCCATATCTTTAACGCGCGTCTGGAGCACCGACAATTCGTCGGACGAGGACCAGTTCAGGCCCTTCTTAACCCAGGATGTAAGCCGCAGAGGGGCTCTAGATCGAAAATCGGGAGTAGCGGCCCATTCCGTGTCGCGCGGCTCGGTGATATAAAACCACTGCTGTTGCCACTCCTTGACGGAATCGTTGAAAGTGTCGGTTGGCCATGTGACGTTGGGCATCTTGCTCACCATGGCGCCCCCGCACTCGGCATGCTCGCCGCCCACTACCTTGGGCTTCACATTAAAAATCTTCAGCCATAAGAAGAAGTGTGGCGAAATGCGGAGAAAGGCCTCGCACACGACAATGAATGTAGAGATGTTGAGGGAGGAATTAGGGGACAGATCGTGAAGATCGATCCCATAATAAAACATGATACCGCGTACAAACGGGTGAAGGGGAAACCCTAGCCCGCGGACAAAGTGAGGGAGGAATACAACCCTCTCATGGGGTTCCGGAGTAGGGACGATCGGTCCCGCTCTCAGGAGACGGTGGCTGATTTTCTTGGCCAGATACCCGGCCTCCCAAAGCTTTTTGATATCCTTCTCCCGGATGGTAGAGGCCATCCACTTGCCTCCTGCTCCAGATCCGGACATTTTTGGAAGGCCTTTGTGGGAAGAGGAGACGAACGCTTGGCCACTAGAGCTCGGGCAGAGGAAAGTGGATCGGGAAGAAGAAAGGCGTGGTTGCGAATGGGTGTTCTTATCCCCTTATAAAGGCAGCAGGTATTCTGCGCCTCCCCGCTTGCCCGGTAAAACCGCTTATCCCCCAAGCGCCCTAATTGATGGCGCGATTGGGTTACCCGCACCCGTATTGATGAGAATCCCGTGAAAAGAGGGTCACAATCTCTGCTTCCACAGGACGAGCCAATAAAACCGCCTCGCAACACGTGCAGTGGCAGGCTCGGAAAAACGATTCATCATGACCAGATATGGCAAAACGTCACGAAAAGCTGTCAGCAGATTAGATTTGTGGAAATATTATTCTCTCTACGGTGGTATGTGGAATTTATTTTGCAGAGCCGGACACTATCCTTGTGTTCAAAATCTTTTATGGAGTATTCGGAGGAGGAACCTGCCTTGCAATGCCGAAGACAATCTGCGCACCGGACTCATCGTCATTGAAGCCTGGTTCAGGGGCTACCGATGGAGTCCTGGATTAGGGGGTCCTCGGACAGTCGGACTATATCCTTTAGTCAGACTATTGGACTATGAAGATACAAGATTGAAGACTTCGTCCCGTGTCCGGATGGGACTCTCCTTAGCGTGGAAGGCAAGCTTGGCAATATGGATATGTAGATCTCCTCCCTTGTAACCGACTCTGTGTAACCCTAGCCCCCTCTGGTGTGGGTTTAGTCCATAGGACAACAACAATCATACCATAGGCTAGCTTCTAGGGTTTAGCCTCTACGATCTCGTGGTAGATCAACTCTTGTAATACTCATATCATCAAGATCAATCAAGCAGGAAGTAGGGTATTACCTCCATCGAGAGGGCCCGAACCTGGGTAAACATCGTGCCCCCCGCCTCCTGTTACCATCCGCCTTAGACGCACAGTTCGGGACCCCCTACCCGAGATCCGCTGGTTTTGACACCGACAGCCGCATGATGTCTACTACGTAACCTTCTTCTTGTAGACGTTGTTGGGCCTGCAAGTGCACAGGTTTGTAGGACAGTAGCAAATTTCCCTCAAGTGGATGACCTAAGGTTTATCAATCTACGGGAGGCGTAGGATGAAGATGGTCTCTCTCAAATAACCATGCAACCAAATAACAAAGAGTCTCTTGTGTCCCCGACACACCCAATACAATGGTAAATTGTATAGGTGCACTAGTTCGGCGAAGAGATGGTGATACAAGTGCAATATGGATGGTAGATAAAGGTATTTGTAATCTGAAATAATAAAAACAGCAAGGTAGCAAGCGATAAACGTGAGCGTAAACGGTATTGCAATGATAGGAAACAAGGCCTAGGGTTCATACTTTCACTAGTGCAAGTTCTCTCAACAATAATAACATAGATAGATCAAATAACAAGCCCTCAACATGCAACAAAGAGTCACTCCAAAGCCACTAATAGCGGAGAACAAACATAGAGATTATGGTAGGGTACGAAACCACCTCAAAGCTATTTTTTCGGATCAATCTATAAAAGAGTTCGTACTAGAATAACACCTTAAGACACAAATCAACCAAAACCCTAATGTCACCTATTTACTCCATTGTCACTTCAACTATCCATGGGCATGATTATACGATATGCATCACACAATCTCAGATTCATCCAACCAACATAAAAGTACTACAAAGAGTGCCCCAAAGTTTCTACCGGAGAGTCAAGAACGTGTGCCAACCCCTATGCATAGATTCATGGGCGGAACCCGCAAGTTGATCACCAAAACATACATCAAGTGGCACATGATATCCCATTGTCACCACAGATAAGCACGGCAAGACATACATCAAGTGTTCTCACAAAAGACTCAATCCGATAAGATAACTTCAAAGGGGAAACTCAATTCATCACAAGAGATTAGAGGGGAGAAACATCATAAGATCCAACTACAATAGCAAAGCTCGGGATACATCAAGATCGTGCCATAGAGGGAGCACGAGAGAGACGAGAGAGAGAGAGAGAGAGAGAGAGAGAGAGAGAGAGAGAGAGAGAGAGAGAGAGAGAGAGAGATCAAACACATAGCTCTTGGTACATACCCTCAGCCCCAGGGTGAACTACTCCTCCTCGTCATGGAGAGCGTCGGGATGATGAAGATGGCCACGGTGATGGGTTCCCCCTCCGGCGGTGCCGAAGCGGGCTCCCGAGAGGTTTTGGAGTCTCTGAGAGGCTTGCGGTGGCGGAACTCACGATCTATCTTCTGTTACGGAAGTTTTAAGTGCGTGGGTATATATGGGTGAAAGGATGCGTCGGTGGAGCTCACGGGGCCCCACGAGGCAGGGGCGCGCCCGGGGGTGGGCACCCCCACCCTCGTGAGCACCTCCCGTATCTTCGGACGTGGAGTCCAAGTCCATCAGGTGGGTTTCCTTCCAAAAATAACTTCTCCAGTTGTTTTTGTTCCGTTTTGACTCCGTCTGATATTCCTTTTCCTCGAAACACTAAAATAGGCATAAAACAGCAAATCTGGGTTGGGCCTCCGGTTAATAGGTTAGTCCCAAAAATAATATAAAAGTGGATAATAAAGCCCAATATTGCCTAAAACAGTAGATAATATAGCATGGAGCAATCAAAAATTATAGATACGTTGGAGACGTATCATCGCGCACCAGGGAGCTGCTAGCGAGGGGCTGCTGGAATACTGGCCCCACGAGGGATTATTAGTTTTAGTATTGTTCGGTTTCAATTTTATGCACTGTACCTAGTAGTTAAGTATCATCACGTATATGTGATGATATTATATATTCTGTGATGAACTAATGAACAATTAATATATATATATATATATATATATATATATATATATATATATTATGAATTCCATTTTCTATCTATTTATTATACTAATTTGAATCTAGTTGTTATCATCCACATATACAGAATGGAAAGCGTATAAACACACATTGAAACAGAACATATAAGAACGGAAAACAGAGTACACACATTGAAACATAGCAATAAACAGATCAATATTATGATTGCTGTGAATAGCTATCCACGTCGAAACGACTCAACAAGATAAAACGCGTCTATGAGACCATGACCAGTAGCCCTTGCCTACGGTAGCTCTGGCTCTGCCTGAACTCGTGCAGGCGTTCGTCCAAGCGGTCGACACGCTCGCGGTACATCTGGAGCGTGATCTCGAGCTTCAAGTTGGCTATTTCATCGGAGATCACCAGCTCGAGGATGCGACGGCCATGTTCCTCTACTGCGCCCAGGTGGACACCTGGGCCAAGGAGGCGGTCGAGCCTACGGACCAGCGCGTTGGCATCCAGCGGGTCGTAGACAAGGCAAATGGCGCTACCCATGCGAACGGCGCAGCGGGCGTCCGGTGCAAGTACGGCGCGACCGGCCTCTGGTGCAAGTACAGTGCTGAGGGCCTTAGCCCACTCCTAGCGAGGAATGGGGGTACTGATGGGGCGTGTACCCAGCTGCGACGCCGTGTCGACAGAAGGCAAGCGCCGATGGATCCACTCTTGATGTGCGGCGCCGTGCCTCTCGCTCTGCGGCGCTCCAACGGTCTCGCCGTGCAGCGAGGCGCAGCTTATCAGCGCGGACGCGCCTAGCTTGCTCTGCGGCGCGCCATCGATTAATGGAAAATAAGCATTGAAGGAATGATATCCCACAAGTATAGGGGATCGCAACAGTTTTCGAGGGTAGAGTATTCAACCCAAATTTATTGATTCGACACATGGGGAGCCAAAGAATATTCTCAAGTATTAGCAGTTGAGTTGTCAATTCAACCACACCTGATAACTTAGTACTTGCAGCAAAGTATTTAGTAGCAAAGTAATATGGAAGTAACAGTAATGGTAGTAAAGTAATATTTTTGGGTTTTGTAATGATTGTAACAGTAGCAACGGAAAAGTAAATATGCGAAGAACAAAATGTGAAAAGCTCGTAGGCATTGGATCGGTGATGGAGAATTATGCCGGATGCGGTTCATCATGTAACAGTCATAACATAGGGTGACACAGAACTAGCTCCAATTCATCAATGTAATGTAGGCATGTATTCGAATATAGTCATACGTGCTTATGGAAAAGAACTTGCATGACATCTTTTGTCCTACCCTCCGTGGCAGCGGGTCCTATTGGAAACTAAGGGATATTAAGGCCTCCTTTTAATAGAGTACCGAACCAAAGCATTAACACATAGTGAATACATGAACTCCTCAAACTACGATCATCACCGGGAGTGGTCCCGATTATTGTCACTTCGGGGTTGCCGGATCGTAACACATAGTAGGTGACTATAGACTTGCAAGATAGGATCAAGAACTCACATATATTCATGAAAACATAATAGGTTCAGATCTGAAATCATGGCACTCGGGCCCTAGTGACAAGCATTAAGCATAACAAAGTCATAGCAACACCAATCTCAGAACATAGTGGACACTAGGGATCAAACCCTAACAAAACTAACTCGATTACATGATAAATCTCATCCAACCCATCACCGTCCAGCAAGCCTACGATGGAGTTACTCACGCACGACGGTGAGCATCATGAAATTGGTGATGGAGGATGGTTGATGATGACGGTGGCGACGGATTCCCCTCTTCGGAGCCCCGAACGGACTCCAGATCAGCCCTCTCGAGAGAGTTTAGGGCTTGGCGGCGAGTCCGTATCGTAAAACGCGATGAATCTTTCTCCCTGATTTTTTGCTCCCCGAACACGAATATATGGAGTTGGAGTTGAGGTTGGTGGAGCTCCAGGGGGCCCACGAGGCAGGGGGCGCGCCTAGGGGGGTAGGGAGCCCCCCCCCCCCCACCCTCGTGCCTAGGGTGTGGGCCCCCTAGCCTTGATTCTTTCGCCAATATTTTTTATTATTTCCAAAAATAATCTCCGTGGAGTTTCAGGTCATTCCGAGAACTTTTGTTTCTGCACATAAATAACACCATGGCAATTCTGCTGAAAACAGCGTCAGTCCGGGTTAGTTCCATTCAAATCATGCAAGTTAGAGTCCAAAACAAGGGCAAAAGTGTTTGGAAAAGTAGATACGACGGAGACGTATCAACTCCCCCAAGCTTAAACATTTGCTTGTCCACAAGCAATTCAGTTGACAAACTGAAAGTGATAAAGTAAAACTTTTACAAACTCTGTTTGCTCTTGTTGTTGTAAATATCTAAAGCCAGCATCCAAGTTTTCAGCAAATATTATGAACTAACCATATTCACAATAACTCTTAGGTCTCATGTTTACTCATATCAATGGCATAATCAACTAGCGAGCAATAATAATAAATCTCGAATGACAACACTTTCTCAAAACAATCATGATATGATATAACAAGATGGTATCTCGCTATCCCTTTCTGAGACCACAAAACATAAATGCAGAGCACCTTTAAAGATCAAGGACTGACTAAACATTGTAATTCATGGTAAAAGAGATCTAGTCATAGTCATACCCAATATAAATTAATAGCAATGGATGTAAATGACAGCGGTGCTCTCCAGCTGGTGCTTTTTAATAAGAGGGGGATGACTCAACATAAAAGTAAATAGATAGGCCCTTCGTAGAGGGAAGCAGGGATTTGTAGAGGTGCAAGAGCTCGATTTTGAAATAGAGATAAATAATATTTTGAGTGGCATACTTTCATTGTCAACATATAACAACCAAGAGATGGCGATATCTTCCATGCTACACACATTATAGGCGGTTCTCAAACAGAATGGTAAAGTTTATACTCCCTGAGGGAGTCCTGGACTAGGGGTGTCTGGATAGCCGAACTATCATCACGACCGGACTCCAAGACTATGAAGATACAAGATTGAAGACTTCGTCCCGTGTCCGGATGGGACTTTCCTTGGCGTGGAAGGCAAGCTTGGTGATACAGATATGTAGATCTCCTACCATTGTAATCGACTCTGTGTAACCCTAACCTATCCGGTGTCTATATAACCGGAGGGTTTTAGTCCGTAGGACAGAACAACAATCATACCATAGGCTAGCTTCTAGGGTTTAGCCTCCTTGATCTCGTGGTAGATCTACTCTTGTACTACCCATATCATCAATATTAAT
>JAHIAM010005105.1:0-25269 GCA_021605205.1 Aegilops longissima
TCAAGATTTTAAATTTCATTAATTTTTATCGTGGAGAATTTGTTGGATTTTATATTGATATACATTTATTTTTAAAAGCAGTTTGAATGTGAGTCAAAATTTGGGATTAAAACAGATCGGACCCTTTTGAAATATGCAAAATTTCAGTATAATTTTTTAACCGTGGCCACAATATGGGCTGTAATGCTAACAAAAAGAATATGGGCTCCAAAAAAACCTTAATAATTAGCAAATGGGCTGTAAATTATTAGAAATAATGGCAGATGGGATGTATGCTGTTTTCCACAGATTTGAGGCTTTCCTAAAAAAAGGTTGACACACAAGCAGTGGCTATGGGATGGCCATCCAACGGCCGTCGTGCTTCTTCGATCTCTGCTCTTCCTGCTCCAGCCGCTCAAACAAGCGCCGGCGGGACTGCCTGCTCCCTCCTCCCCGCGGTCGGCTCTGCTGCCGCGCAGGCCTCACCGCACACCATACTCTCATCGCTGGCCTAGCCATCCCTCTACTCACCCACACGTGCTGTTATTCTCCGGCGACGGCAGACGAACCAGTAAACCCTCGTACAGTCGTACTCCCCTCCGTGTGGGAAACAACTGCCGAGTCTTCCCTGCCTCCATGTCGTTCCCTTCCTAGGCCTCGCCGTCGACCACCGCCCTGGTGCTCTCGGCGCGGCCTGGTCAACGTGGTCAACGACCGACATGCATCTGAAGTGGATGTGCGTGGAGAGGCCGGCAGCTGGGTCCACGGCCGCACGCAAGGAAATGCCTCCTTATTACGCGCAAAATAATGATTCCTCCACGACATCGGGACCCACGAAAGGGCCTCTGTATTTCGTGAAAAACTTTACCGCCTTGCGACAGCTCGGACCCTGACTATATCTTCGCACGCAAGGAAGTGCCTCCTTATTACGCACAAAAAAAAGAATACTCCCCCTGTTAGCTGGGACCCAGTATAGTGGCAGGCTGACTTGTGGGCCTAACAAGTTGACGGGGACAGAGGGCTTTGTCAACTTAGTAAATATGCGATTCTAGCTCCAAAGTGACCGTCGATGTCCATCCAACGGCCATAGTGCTTCTTCAACCTCTGGTCTTCTTGCTCCGGCCGCCAAAACCAGCGCGGTCGTGCCTCATGCTCCTGCCTCCGTGGCGGCTGCGATGCGTGAGGCCTCACCGCCCCTACTACTCCCACGCTGGCGAGGCCATCCCTCAACTTACCCACACCCCATGTTATTCTGCGGCGGCGGCAGCCTCACACCGCAGCTGAACCGGTGAACCCTCGTACTCCTCTGGCGTGGGCATCCACTGCTGCGTCTTCCCGGCTCGCGCCGTCCCTTCCTAGGCCTCACCGTCGTCCACCGCCTGGTGCTCTCGGTCTGGCGTGGTCAACATGGTCAAGGAATGGCTTCCATCGGACGTGGATCATGCGTGGAGAGGCGACAGCTGGGTCCATGGCCCGACAAGGAAGTGCCTCCTTATTACATGCAAAATAATTATTCCTCCACCTGACAGCGGGGACCCACCGGACGGGCCACCGTATTTCGCGAAAAAAATGTTTCCCCCCTGACTGTTGGGACCCACCAGCTACATCTTCGCACGCAAGGAAGTGCCTGACAGTCGGGACCCACCTGGTCGAAGCGTGCGTGGCGTTGTCATTCTGGTCGCGAACGTGTACGTACATACATACTGGTGGATGTAGAGGCGCGCACGTGTCATAGTAGAGGCGCGTACGTGTCGTAGTAGAGGCGCGCACGTAGCATGTACACGTACATACAGCGGCCAGGGTGCAAGAAATAAAATACGGCCACATATGTGTACATACGGGCGGGGTCTCGAACGCCTACTCGCGCATACGTACGGCCAGGGCTCGTGTACATGGCTGGGTCAAAGCGGAGAAACAGCGTCTCCATCGTGTTCATGGGGAGGCAACGGAATGTGTCATGTTCATGGAGAGGCAACGGAATGCGTCGTGTTCATGGGGAGGCAACGGAATGCGTCGTGTTCATCGGGAGGCAACAAAACGCGTGGGAGCCAACCGGCTGGGTCGGAACGGAATGTGTGATCGTGTTCATCGGGAGGGCTTGGACGGAAAGGCGATGGAAACGAGGCCTGGCGTACCGCAAAACGGAGGAAACGGACCTCCTATGTTCGGAACGGGGTCATGTTGATCGGGAGGGGTGTGGCATACCGCAAAGCGGAGGAAGCGGACCTCCTCATTGTCAAGCGGGGTCTGTTGATCGGGAGGGTGTGGCGTACCGCCAAAGCGGACGAAAACAGACCTCCTACGGTCAAACGGGGTCCTGCTGATCGGGAGAGGGTGTGGCGTGCCGCCAAAGCGGACGAAATGGACCTCCTATGGTCGGCACGGGTCCTATTCGCCGGGAGGGTGTGGCGTACCACAAAGCAGGACTCCACAGATCTGTTCATCTCCACCGTCGACCTCCTCCAACCTCCACGGGCTACCGTCGACCTCCTCCAGCCTCCACGGGCTCCTATTCATCCAGCCTCCACCGCGCGCTACTCCATCGGCTACTGTTCAACCACCCCTCCACGGGCACCCCTCCATCGTCTACTATTCATCCAGCCCTCCACACCAGGGGGTCCTATTCAACCACCCCTCCACGGGCACCCCTCCACCGTCTACTGTCCATCCAGCCCTCCACACCACGGGGTCATGTTCATCCAGAGGCAACGCCACCGCTCCATTATTCATCAATCGATCGGCTTGATTAGCAGCGATGGCGAAGAATCGCTCGTCGGGTTTAGTTAACAACCATCGATCGATCGCTCGGGTTCGATAACGCGTAGCTGCGGTCTGTCGCTTCGGGTTGATTAGAGCCCAACGCCTCGCTTCGGGTTGATTAGAGCTAACGCCTTGCACACAGCGTGTGCGTGTAATGAGAAAGCGTGCATTGCTCGGCCCCCGACCTCCCACCGTAACCAGGAACTCCCCGAAATTTTCCTCCCCCTCGCTTCTACCATGGTTTTTTTCGTCATGGACGGCCCAAAGAATGTCATGCAGCTGCGTCTCCGGCCCGCCCAGGACGAAAAGCCCATTTTCTGTCATGATTTTTTGTCATAGAAGTAGGAGCCCACCACATCTATGATGATACCGGGTTTTGTCACAATTATCGTCATAGAAGTGTCATATGTATGACAGAAAAAAATTTCATTCGGCCAAAAATGTCACGGATGTGTCTTTTTTTTTGTAGTGATAGTTTCCACTCGGGCGCATATTTTGACTAGCCGACTGATAGTCACCAATGTTCAGTCGGCCTCTATATGAATGTCAAGTCGATCCCAAACAGATTGCGTATGGTCTTCTAGAAACGGCACCCTTGGTCCACTCAGTTTCATATACTGACTGAACAAATCAGCTGATGGTGACCTTGGTCTCTTCAGATGAGTCGGCCGATTAAAGCTAGAACCGGCCGACTGGTTGGTGTACTTGGACAGCAACATATTTGGCTTGATCCGCTTGCGCTGCACTTTAGCTTCATTCCTTTTCCACCTGACAACTTCTGGACCCTTGGGTTTGACAAATTTAACATGAGTATTTTCTTGCACTTGTGCTTGCCCCCCCCCCCCCCGAGTGTAGGATTCTTGATGGTGATTTTGATCACTTCCATGCCATCGGGTTGCTTATCAAGCATAACTTGTCTCCCCAAGACCTTGTTGCCCTCCTTGTCTTCCCTGGGCTCACCAACAATGACATTATCTTTATTAGCAGATTCGGCTACCTCTGGCCGAATGAGTAGCTTCTTCCCCTCCAAATCCATAGTATTCATGGAAAAGGCTATTTATCAACTTGCATCTCAGAAAAGTTCAATCGTCCATCATCAAGGAGGGATCTTGATTTCTTCAATCAGAGTGATGTTGCCTTGGCGATCCTTCTTGAACTTTGCAAGGAACTCCTGCAGATCCTTCTCTTTGCGCGCCTTCTTGTACTCCTCATAGATTTGGCGATAATTGGCCGATATCTCATCAAGACTGGGCTTAATGATGTTATCGGCGTCTACCTCAGATGGCTTGGGAAGATCGGACATGGTGGATGATGATGATTTGATCTTCGTCCCCAGCGGAGTCGCCAAAAAGTGTGTTGACACACGAACATGTCACGCGACGCCGCGGGTGATGTACCGTAGCTCACGTCGAAGGAGACCCGACCGACAGCGTGATACGCAAGACAGTCGATGGGCGCTTTTGCGGACCCGAAAACCCCACACCCCCGGGAGAGACCCCGTCAGGGAGTGCGGCGGCTATGGGCTACCCTAGGTCGATTCGCTCGCCCCTAGAGCCTTGAGATTCGCAGCTCTCTGTTGGTGTTCTTAGGTCCTAGGTGTTCTAGGAACGGGAGTCCCCAGATTTGTCTGCCTGTGGCCCACGGCGTGGCTCTCCCAGTGTCCCCGTACGGCCCATCTTCACCAACCAACACTCAAGACCCTCGCGGGGGGCCAAGCCTCACGAGGCGGGCGACACAAGACCTCCTCGGGAGCGGCCTCACCAGGCTGGCTCGCGAGGGGCGGAGAGATAGAGGGAAGGGGTACCTCGCGAGGTTCCCATGATGCAAGCCATGATGATCAAGGCCAGGCGGGCGCCAGCGATCGCAGCATCCTCATTTCCTCTTTGGTGCTAAGGAGGCAAGCGCAGGCCAAGAGTACCGAGGCATCAGGCAAAGGTTTCCATATCGGTGCAACGAGACCAAGACTAGCAGGACGGCAGGACGGAGGTCACCGTGGAGCCCACGACGGTGTCACCACCAGAGCCTTTGGTCGGCGAAGACCACCTTTAGTCAGGATAGCTTGTACTAGTTGTCCCCTTTCGAATTGGCCCTTGTTGGCTCCCTTCCCGCTCAATATTTGGGGAGAGGACCAGGGCCTCTATAAATAGGACTAGCCACCACAGTAAGAGGCAACTCAGCCTGAACTGATTCAGATCATCCTCACATCACCAAGCACAAGAACACCCCACCTCAGGAGGTTGTTCTTCCCCTTGTACTATTCATCCTCATCTCATGAGGCAATCCACCACCACCACACTAGAGTAGGGTATTACACCACATCGGTGGCCCGAACCAGTATAAATCTTGTGTCCCTTGTGTTGCGAGTTCGTCTAGCTAGCCTTTGAGATCGCGGTGAGGGTGAGGGTGTGATTAGGTAGGGGGAAATCTTCCTGCGCACCCCAGTGTTTGAACCTCAAGGGTTTTGCCGGAACCCGAAATCCGACATTTGGCGCGCCAGGTAGGGGTGCGCCGGAATTTCCTTCTGCCGATCCACGTCCCATCGCTTCATGGCCTCCATGTCAGACGCTCGTCGAGCCCGCGCTGAGCGCTGAGCCGCCCTCGTCACCCGCGTCACTCAGACGGCTCCTGTCAGTGGGCCTCCCCCACGTTCTCCGTCGCCTGCCGCCAACGCCGCCACCGGCTCGGCGGGGAACAAGCAGCAAGCATCCTCGCTGCACCCCTCGGTGCGGCGGGACGGCCGCACCGCCACCCCGTCACTGACCCCGGCCGGCTCGTCATCTCACGCTCGTTGCGCTCCCACAGACGCGCAGGCCACGCTGCTCATGGCACGCGAGCTCCTGCGCTATCGCCCCATCGACGACCTCTACGAGGAATGGCTCGACCGCATCGCCGAGCTCGTCAGCACCGAAGGGGGCTCTCCCGTGCCATCTCTATCGCTGCCCCGCCCTTCGCCGGCTGCGGGCGACGTGGCCCACGGAGCGCCTCCACCACCTCTGCCCCAAGACGGCGTCCTGGCGCCAAGGCACGCGGCCCCCCGGCACGACCCACCGCGTCCTACGCCCGCGTGAGAAGAAAGAAGCTGCCAAGAAATCCCTCGGCTGCAAGAGAACGTTCCCGTGCTCCTCGCACCACCATGGCAAGACCGTGCCCGCTTGCAGTTGCGGTGCGCGGACATCAAGGGCAGGCTCCACATCAGCAAAGGGTCCTGGTGGCCACCGCGCCTTCACCCCCGAGCTGCGCAGCGTCGCATGGCCGGGCAAGTTCAAGCCAGAGCTGCCTCCACGCTACGACGGCACCCCCGACCCCACGGAGTTCCTGCAGCTCTACGAGCTGAGCATCGAGGCGGCCAACGGCGACGAAAAAGTCATGGCGAACTGGTTCCCCATGGCACTCAAGGATGGTGCCCGCTCATGGCTCCTGAACCTGCCTCCAGGCTCCATCACCTCTTGGAATGAGATGCGCGACCGCTTCGTTGCCAAATTCCAGGGCGCTCGCGACCGCCCTCCGGCCGCGGGTGACCTGCCCGCATCAAGCAGCAGCCGGGAGAGACCCTCCAGAAGTACATCTAGTGCTTCAACAATGTTCGCCTCAAGATCCCCAAGGTGACGGACGAGGCCATCATCTCCGCGTTTTCTGATGGCGTCTGCAACGTCAAGATGCAGGAGGAGCTCGCCATCCACGAGGAGCTGTGCACGACCTTGGAGCTGTTCAACTTGGCGACCAAGTGCGCAAGAGCTGAGGAAGGGCACCTTTCCCTCCTTGAGTTCCCCGTTGCCGACCCCGATGAGAAGAAGGCCAAGGCCAAGGACGTGAAGCGCAAGGGAGTGGCCGTGCTCGCGGTGGAGCCGGACACGAAGCGCGGCCGGGACCAGCCCGAGTCATCCAAGAGTAGCCGACCATTATGCGCCTTCCACAACGTTCACAGCCACAACACCAACGACTGTCAAGAGCTCAGGGCCATTCCAGACAGATGCATCCGTCGACGCCCCGAGCGCAACGACCGGGGCTATGGCCGAGGAGGAGGACATGGTGGAGGACGCTGGGACGACCGTGGCCCTCTCTAGGAGTGGCGTGACCGGCCTTGTGAGGACCGCTGGTAGAACCAGCCTCGCGAGGGCGCCTGGAGGGATCGGCCTCACGAAGACTATCCTCAGAGCAACGCTGGGCTTCCTCCGCTGCCTCCACCGCCAAGAAGGAACGACGACCACGATCAGGAGGAGGGGGCTGGGGGCTTCCTGGAGCCGCGCGCTATCGCCTGCATCTTGGGAGGAGCTCAAGCCCCAGCCACGCAGCGCATCTTCAAGCAGTTTGCTCGTGAGGTGAACGCAATCCTCCCTAGGCTCGAGGCCACACGCCCGCTTAGATGGTCCAAGTGCGCCATCACCTTCAGTTCTGCGGATCATCTCAAGTGCGTGGCCACCACTGGCGCCCTCCCAATGCTTTGCTCTCCCGTCATCAGCAACATATAAGTAACTAAGACCCTCATTGACGGCGGCGCAGGGCTCAACGTCCTGTCCGTCGAGACATTCGACAGCTTTCAAGTGCCCTATGATCAGCTTCAGCCTACCAAGCCCTTCTCAGGAGTGACCGACGGTTCCACCACGCCGATAGGGCAGGTCCGCCTCCCTATCACCTTCGGACAGCACGACAACTACTGCACCGAGCTCGTCGACTTCGACGTTGCCCACATCCGTCTGCCATACAACGCCATCCTCCGGTATCCGGCCCTGGCCAAGTTCATGGCAGTGATACACCACGGCTACAACGTCCTCAAGATGCCAGGGAGCGGCGGGATCATCACAATCCCCTGCGAAGAGATGCGGTGTGCTCCCTCGAGCGCGCCTTTCAAGCAGCGTCAATTGAAGACCCCGACAACAGTGTAGCACAGTACCCTCCTGAGGTCGTCCCCAAGAAGAAGAAGCAGCTACTCCGTGTTGGGCCTCAGGAGAGCGGCGCCGCAAGTGGTGCCTCGTCAGGATCAGCGCCCACGCCTGGGGCGCCTCCCTCCCTCGCATAGGAAGGCGCGCCCGGTGCCTCCTCGGGCAGGGCTCGGGGGCTCTCTTCTGGAGGGCCTCTGACCTTGCCAATATCATGAGGGAGGCGCTCGGGCACCACCTGGAGGCGTGCTTCGCAGCACGTTTCCCTCAGGAAGACGTCGGGCGAGGAGCGCCCAATGCTCAGGAGTTCATTGCCAAGGCCACTCAGGAACCGCAGGAAGCAAGAGCCATGCGCGGCGACCGCCGCTCACCTGGCGCAGCTCCCCATCCAGGCGAGGATGGCGGGTTGCACGTCTGCATCGACATCCCAGGGCTCAATAGGGCCGCATCTCAGGAGCTCTTCTGGCCTTCGCACATGGGACGTTGCGAGGGCCCACCTCACAGCTATGTTCGCATGCCCTTTGGCCTGCCGAGCGTGGCGTCCGCCTTCCAGCGCAACCTGCGGAGCATCCTGGAGGCTCAAGAGGCCAGGCATCACACAGTCCTGGTGGAGATGGAGACGATCCTCAAGGAACCGCCTGGACCCCCAGAGCCTCCCGAGGCTCAAGATCCCGGTGGCTCGTGAGGAGTAACCCCTGCACCACGCATCTTCAGCTGCCCCAACATTCCTTCAACAACAGAACCAGGTGACATTTTCCAAGTTTATTTAGCTGGGAGCGCCTCTCAGGCTGCATCATTCCCAGGCCGCGTGGGTCCGTCCCTATGGCATGTATCCCTTTACATCTTTAGCATACTTTGTTGGGGGCGCCCCTCGGGCTGCATCATCCCCAAGCCGCTTGGGTCTAACCCAGTGGCGTGTATCGTTCCTGCATTTACCTAAGCTCGTCTGCTTTTCATGCTTAACCTATCTATGACTATCACCTACTTGGTTGTCACCTAACATGGGAGCTGTTCACACTGGCACGTCGCTTGTGCTTGGGTCCGTCTCTGCAACGTCGATAAATCTGAGCGGTCGAGCTCTGGCCCGCAGCACGCCCCACGCGTGCGCCTCGCGAGGCCCTTAGTGCCTTCATTATTTTATAGAATGACCGGTGGCCGGCCGGCAATCATGATGGCAATATGTGCTCCTCCTCGCACTGACTTGCAGGAACCTCCCGAGGATAACAGCGGGTGGCACCACGGGCTCCCTCTTCTCCCATGCGATTCGCTTGCGCGTTAAAAGGGGGGCTCCTGAGCATTGCGACTCAGGAGCTCCTACTGGCTCTCTAGCCTTCACCCCCTAGCCTTGTCCACGACATCGCAACCTGGCATACCAGCGGCGGCTGAGCTCGCTCGAGGGCCAGGACCTGAGGACGTAGAGCACAAAGGAGAGCGTGGTGAAGAGGGGGAAGCTCGCACGGGCCTAACCTAGCTGCACCACGACCGCCGAAGCACAAGTCTGGCGCAACGCAAAGAAACGAATCCAGGCTACCAAGATAAGTTTCACACTCGGAATCCACCAATCGGTACGACACGAGATTCTCACTTGCCGCAGCTCTGTCGCGGCAACGTCGCCTCCCTTTCTTACCTCTTGGTGGCTGCTTGCGCGCTAAAGGGGACCTCCTGAGCATCGTGTCTTAGGAGCTCTTACTAGACCTTGGGCCGCTCACCTCCTGGCCTTGACCACGGCATCGCGACCTGGCATACCATCAACGGCTGCAGCCTGCCTGGGGACCGGGACCTGTCAACGTAGAGCACCAAGCTGTCGCGAGGATATAAAGGGGAGACTGAGACATGGTAGGACACGCGCTCACGCAATTTCATAATGAGGATAATATCAACAGAAGACATTACAGACCCTTTACACACCCCCACGGGGTTCTTCTCGATTCCTCACAGGGAACAGAAGAAAGGAAATTCAGGGAGCCCTATCTACACACACCAGCGCAGCCGACGCCATCATCAATAGTGGGCCATGGCAGGCCAACCGTCGCCCCCACGATCACAGGTAATTATGGTTTTTCCTTGCATGCAGCAGGGACTCGTCAAGTCTGACAGTTGCTGAGGCAGCGTGGGGAAATGGAGACGCCCACGTCCAATCAATCGCCACGCGTCGACCAAGGCCACAGGCTGTTGGGGCCCGTGGCGCTCCGCACTTGCCCTTTGGCTTCACCTCGAAGCCAAGTCCGAGCGCGCCTTGGTCCCGGGCTACTGTCGGCGTTCTGGGAACGGGGGTCCCCAGACTTGCCTGCCTGCGACCCATGGCGTGGCTCTCCCAGTGGCCCCGTACAGCCCATCTTCACCAACCAACACTCAAGACCCTCGCGAGGGGCCAAGCCCTCGTGAGGCGGGCGACACAAGACCTCCTCGGGAGCGGCCTCACCAGGCTGGCTCGCGAGGGGCGGAGAGATCAAGGCAAGGGGTACCTCGCGAGGTTTCCCATGACGCAAGCCATGACGATCAAGGCCAGGCGGGCGCCAGCGATCGCAGTGTCCTCGTTTCCCCTTTGGTGCTAAGGAGGCAAGCACAGGCGAAGAGTATCGAGGCATCAGGCAAAGGTTTCCATATCGGTGCAGCGAGACCAAGACCAGCAGGACAGCACGACGGAGGTCACCGTGGAGCCCAAGACGGCGCCACCACCAGAGCCTTTGGCAGGCGAAGACCACCTTTAGTCAGGATAGCTTGTACTAGTTGTCCCCTTTCGAATTGGCCGTTGTTGGCTCCCTTCCCGCTCAATATTTGGGGAGAGGACCAGGGCCTCTATAAATAGGACTAGCCACCACAGTAAGAGGCAACTCAGCCTGAACTGATTCGGATCATCCTCACATCACCAAGCACAAGAACACCCCACCTCAGGAGGCTGTTCTTCCCCTAGTACTGTTCATCCTGAGCCCAAGAGGCAATCCACCACCACCACACTGGAGTAGGGTATTACACCACATCGGTGGCCCGAACCAGTATAAATCTTGTGTCCCTCGTGTTGCGAGTTCGTCTAGCTAGCCTTTGAGATCACGGTGAGGGTGGGGGCGTGATTAGGTAGGGGGAAATCTTTGTGCGCACCCCAGTGTTCGAACCTCAAGGGTTTTACCGGAACCCGAAATCCGACACTCTCAAACACGAAGAACAGCAAAGAACGAGAGAGAAAAATGGTGGAGAGATAAAACGTAGACTGAAAAAGTAGTATATTGATTTGTACGATTGTGTGTTGTTTAATCGGCCATCACCCCGAATATATATAAGAGGCGGCAGGACTTCCCGTACAAGTAAAGGATTCATCTAGGTTTTCCTTACAAAAAATTACATCAATTCACGTCCTAGAGTCCTAATTCTATTCCAACTCGGATTCAGTCTGAATCTGGCCCAACTTCTATCTTCCTCCTTGTGCGGGCCGTCGAGCTTGCATATGATCTCCGATCAAGACGGCACAAATATCAAACTTGTGCGCCTCGATGAGACGAACAACTCTCATGTTGATCAATTTTTCAAATAAGGCAATATTGAATACTTTTCGAGGTCATCTTTCCCTTGCAGTCGGACTCGGTCTTGCAGCAGACTGGATTATCCGAGTCTCGTAGTGAATTTCCAGGTCATATATTAACTCTGGTGACGATGACTCCAAAACCAAAGTTTACCATTTTGATGATACGCACAACACTTCTCCATCCGAGGTCATCTTGATAAACTTTCGGGCACACGTTCAGTTTCACTCGGATTCGAGCTCATCCACTCGGATATTAGAGTCTTTCACTCGGATCGTCCGACTGGACTTTTTCACTCGGATGGCAAGATTTTCATTCGGAAGACAATCTTTCACTCGGATGATTATATTTTTACACGGAAGGCAATATCTTACTCGATCGGCAAGTTTTCATTCCGACGGTAATCTTTTCACTCAGAATATTTGCACTCGTATGATAATAAATTCACTCGGACGGCAAACTTTCACTCGATCGGTAAGTTTTCACTCAGATGATAAGCTTTTCACTCGGATTTCCCGACTGAAAACACAGCCTGATCTTGATTTGTCTCTCCGGGTCTCATACAACCTCGGACTAAGACAAATTATATATGAAGATCGATCGGCTCGACGAGACGAAACTTTTCTGTGTTGGAGCTTTTTCGATTCAAGGCCTTCTTGAGGGCCGAATTGCTCACGCATTGCATCAGACACTCATCAACATGTGTCTGGTGTCAAGCATAATATTTCGGTCTCTGGCCGGTTCGGACCGTATTGACTGTAACTTTTGCATATGAACTCGGATTAAGATAATTTATATATGAAAATCAATTGCCTCGACGAGACGAAGACAATTCCTTCAAAGTGCTCCTTCATCTGAGGTCGTCTTGAAGGCATGATCGGCCTAAAACCACTCAGAACATTGAATTCTGCCACTCGGAGATACAATTTCGATCCCTAAGATGGGTTCGGATGATGATAACCTAAACATCAAAGTTGTTCCACTCGGCGATGTGAAACTTTCCATGCTGAAAACCTATCACTCAAAGCCATCTCATTTTCTTTTATGTCATGCCAAAATCTGATGTCAACACATGCCCCCCTATTTTTCGGCAAAGCTTGCACGCCGAAAAATAATATGCACGGTGTTTGTTCTAAGGAAGATGTCAACACTCCATCGGCCATTTGTTCTTCTCAAGGCGATAATTATGTATGAACCATGTTTGTGCTAAGGGCGACATCTTATATCGGCCATTGCCTACTCAGGCTTCTTGCCACACACTCGGGGGGTACTTCTTCAAGTATTTGCCATTGAGAGCTCGAGGTAACAATGCCCCTTGTATTGATTCCACCAAATATGAGTTTCCAGGAACTATTCTTGTAATCCTAAAAGGACCTTCCCAACTCGGAGACCACTTTCCAAATTGTCTATCTCTTGAACCAATCGGTAGAATCACTTTGCAGACGAGATCACCAACTTGAAAATTCTTCAACTTGACTTTCTTATTGTAAGCTCTTGCCACCCTCAACTTATCTCTCTCTATGGCCTTCAAAGCAGCCAAACGTTTATCGGCAACCTCATCAATATTGTCCATCATCAAGTTGTAAAAGTCTATTGCCGATAAATCATTTTGTTTGGCTATTCTCAAAGCATTCAAATTTACTTCCACTGGTAAAACAACCTCCTGACCATATACCAGCTCATATGTAGTCACTTTCGTAGCACCATGCCTTGAGATTCTATGTGCCCATAATGCTTCAGACAACAACTCATGCCATCTCCTCGTATTATCCTCAATCTTCTTCTTGATGAGCTTGATTAAAATTTTATTCTAGACTCAGCTTGTCCATTAGCTTGGGCATAATACGGAGAGGAATTGAGCAACTTTATGTTATAAGATTCGGCAAACTCTCTGACTTTGTGTGACATGAAAGATGAACCTTGATCTGTAGTGCTCGGTTATGAATTGAATTACCTATGTATGTGTCATGTTCTTGAGAGGTATTGCTTCAGACCATTTAGTGAAATAATTAGTTGCTACCAATACGCACCGATGCCCCTTTGTGGAAGATGGATGAATTTTCCCAATAAAGTCTAAACCCCATCCTCTGAAAGGCCACGGCTTGATAATAGGATGCAACATAGCAGAAGGAGCCAATTGAATATCACCAAATTTTTGACAAGCTTCGCACCCTTTATAATATCTGAAGCAATCATTAATCATAGCCGGCCAATAAAACCCAGCACGTCGCAATAACCATTTCATCTTGGGAGCCGACTGGTGAGTGCCACAAATGCCTTCATGTACCTCTCCCATAGCAACTCTTGTCTGGTCCTCATCCAAGCACTTTAGAAGAACATCATCGACTGTTCAGTGATAAAGACCAGCATCTCTCATTGTATACTTGAAAGCCATACGCCGAACAGCCCTGTCCACTCTTTCACTCGGATTGCACAAGTAATCAACAATGGGCTTCCTCCAGTCGGGATTGTCACCTGCACTAGATTTTTCATTAATGGCCGAATCAGTGGGTTCAGGTTCGGCCTCTCCCATATTGGCAAGACAAGACATTGGTCTTTGGGAGATATGAGACATGCCATGATCAACATGATATCCGGATGCTTGTTGTGCCAATTCATTTGCTTTCCAATTGCCATGTCTAGATATATGAGCAATGCTAAAGCAATCCAAAGTAGAAATTATATCTAGACATTTATCAAGATAAACATTAAGTGATTCGTCCAAAAACACTGAAAGACTTTGGATATTTGCTGCACCACTAGTAACGAATCACCTTAAGCCTCAATATGTGTAACACCTATAACAAGTAACATCTCTAGGCCAAATAACAATGCTTCATATTCGGCTTGATTGTTTGTGCAAAAATATTCTAAGCAGCATGAGGCTTCAAAAACAGCACCATGAAGAGATATATAAACAATACCAACACCTTGGCCATTGCTACAAACTGAACCATCAAAGTATAATCTCCATGGTACTAATGAAACAAGGTTCATATCAACATTAGGCTTGTCATTAATCCGATGTTCAACAATGAAATTAGCAACAATCTGGCCTTTCATGGATTTTAGATATTCATAAGCCAAATCATATTCAATCAAAGCATAAGCCCACTTGCCAATTCTACCACTAAGAATTTGCCTGTGTAGCATGTATTTAATGGCATCGGCTTGACAAGCTACTACGCAAGCACTCGGCACTAAATAATGTCTCAATTTTGTGCAAGCATAATATAAGCATAGACATAACTTTTCAATAAATGTATACCTTGTCTCGGCGTCTAATAAGCGGCAGCTCAAATAAGTGATGGCATGCTCTTTTCCTTCGGTTTCTTGAGTTAGAACAGCACCAATAACTCCTTCCTCTGCAGCAATGTAAAGCTTGAAGGGCTCCGTATGCTTGGGTGCTTTCATCACCGGAGGAGTGCACAAATAATCCTTGATCATATCAAATGCTTCTTGCTGTTTTGCCCCCCAAGTGAAATCAGCATCATTCTTTAACCGAAGGATAGGAGTAAACACATCAATCTTCCCTGAAAGATTAGCTATGAACCTCCTCAAGTAATTGACCTTGCCAAGGAACTTTTGCATATCTCTCTTGCATGTTGGAGCCTCCACTTTCTGTATGGCCTCTATATTTTTGGGATCAATCTCTATGCCATCTTCATGAATAACGAAACCCAAAAACTTGCCAGCCGATACACCGAATGCACACTTTAAAGGATTCATCTTAAGTCCATATTTTTTCATTCTCCCAAAATCTAAATGCAAATCGGCCAAGTGAGAGTCAAAAGCGTCTGATTTGACAACAATATCATCAATATAAACTTCAAGTATGATGCCGAGTAATTCATGAAAAATCAAATTCATAGCCCTTTGATACGTGGCTCTGGCATTTTTTAACCCGAATGTCATCACTGTCCATTCGAATAAACCAAGGAATCCAGGGCATCAGAAAGCAGTTTTGGACATGTCCTCTTCGGCCATAAAAATTTGGTTGTATCCGGCATTACCATCTAGAAAGCTAATAACCTTATGTCCAGAAGCATCATTAATAAGCATATCGGCTATTGGCATGAGATACTCATCTTTGGGTGTAGCCCTATTCAAATCTCTGAAGACAATGCACATCCTCAACTTTCCAGATCCTTTCTTCTCCACTGGGACAATGTTAGAAATCCACTCGGCATACCTGCAAGGTCGAATGAAATTAGCTTCCAGCAAACGACCGATCTCTTCCTTGATCCAGACATATGTTTTTGGATTAAACTTTCTGGCTGATTGTTTGTAAGGTCTAAAACCGGCCTTTATAGGTAACTGATGCTCCACTGGCTCTCGGCTTAAACCACTAGCTCTCGGCTTAAACCTGGCATCTCATGATATTCCCATGCAAAGCAACAAACATATTCTTTAAATAGCCCAACTAACTTGGCTTTACAATCGGCTTTCAAATTTTTGTTTACAAACGTCGGTCGAGTGGCTGAACCATCTCCAATGTCTATCTCTTCTAATGGATCGGCCGATGTAAAACCTTTTCCAAGTTTATCCATGTCATCCAACTCCTCTATAGACTCATACATATCGTTCTCACTGGACCGATATTTTACAAGACGTTTTTGTAACCACTCGGAACTAGAATCCATTTAAACATATCATACCTTGGAGCCGATTGCATTAAGTCGGCTTTAAAGAGACGGGCACGAAACCATTCTTGGTCGCACTGAGAAAATCAAACTCTGACAAGTCATGTCCCGTTAAGCAAGTAGCATTGGGGTGTTGCCAATCCACCGATGCATCGGCCAAAGCAACACATGCCGAGTTATCCGCATGAATGATTTCCACTTCATCATCAACCCACTGGATCAAAAATTGGTGCATAGTGGATTGCACGCACTGATTTGCATGAACCCAATCGCGACATAGTATGACGTTGTAGTTCCCTTGCACCTCAGCAACAAAGAATGCAGTAGCCAAAGTTTTACTTCCTACTATAAGCTCCACATACATCACACCTTTGGCTTCAGTTTTCTCTTTGCCTTCAAATCCATTAAGCACCATATTCGTTTTTATCAACTCTTCATCGGGCAAACCCAATTTCTTGAAGACCGAATAGGGCATAAGATTTACCACAACACCACCATCAACAAGCATCCGAGTGAGCGGTGATCCATTGATATGACCTCTGAGATACAACGGTTTCAGATGCGTTACTGGCTCTTTTGGCTTCTCGAATATTGCGTTTTTAGGGCCAAAATCCAGCTGAGCTACTTCCCCTTCCTCATCTACAAAATGAAACTTAGCAGGTAAGTAATATACCATATTGATATCCATACCTTCATGAACCGGCGTCGACTCATAATATAACATATCATGCTCTTCCTCAAGTGCATCCACCGATTCTGAAATTCGTCCGAGTGAAGGAGAAGTAAGAAGTGTTGCAGACGATGTGATAGGTGTTTCATCGTCCTCCTTTGGTGATGTAGGTATTGCTGTGATAGATGTAGAAGATTTTGTATCTTGTATTTGTTTAGGCCTCCACACTTGTTTTGCTGGAACCATGGGTCGAGTGTTATTGAACAACTCATCCCTTTGCTTCTCAGCCTCTTGTTCTGCCATCTCCTGACTCCTTAACCTCTGTAGTTTCCTTTTTTGTGTCTTTGTTAGCCCTGGAGGACACCACTTTGGCTGAGTGTATTTAGGATCTCTCGTCTTTATTTGGCTGGTGCTTGCTTCATGGTCATTAGCCAAGTGCTTTGGCGCGATAGCAAGTATCGGCTCAGTCGAATTGCTATGCACAATCGGCTGCTGTATGGTGAATGTTTTGGTGCCCAAGATAAGTGAGTCGGCATCCATTTTCTCCTTGCCTTTTCCTGACTCAACTACTGCAACACTTGGTGACTTAACACGCCATTCTTTTCGACTTTCCAGATGCATGAAATTTCCACTCGGGCGCACCCTTTTACTCGGATGGAATCCGCTCGGATGGATGTCAGTCGGATGGAATCCACTTGGATGGAACTCACTCGGATGGGATCTACCCATCCACATTTTTTCACTCGGATAGCTTCCACCTGGGTGCATTCTTACACTAGGATAGTTTCCACTCGGTCGCATATTTTGACCAGCCAACTGATAGTCACCAATGTTCAGTTGGCCTCTATATGAATAGTCAAGTCAATCCCAAAAATATTGCATATGCTCTTCCGGAAACGGCACCCTTGGTCCACTTGAATTCATATACTGACTGAACATATCAGCTGATGGTGACCTTGGTCGCTTCAGATGAGTCGGCCCATTAAAGCTAGAACCGGCCGACTGGTTGGTGTACTTGGACATCAACATTTCAAAAGTTGGCTTGATCCGCTTGCGCTGCACTTTAGCTTCATTCCTTTTCCACTTGCCAACTTCTGGACTCTTGGATTTGACAAATTTAACACGAGTATTTCCTTGCACTTGTGCTTGCCCCCCGAGTGTAGGATTATTGATGGTGATTTTGATCACTTCCTTACCATCGGGTTGCTTATCAAGCACAACCTGTCTCCCCAAGACATTGTTGCCCTCCTTGTCTTCCCTGGGCTCACCAACAATGACATTAGTTTTATTAGCAGATTCGGCTACCTCTGGCCGAATGAGTAGCTTCTTCCCCTCCAAATCCATAGTATTCATTGGAAAAGGCTGTTTGTCAACTTGCATCTCAGAAAAGTTCAATCCTCCATCATTAATGGCCGATTGTATCTGTCGTCGAAAAACATTGCAATCGTTAGTAGCATGAGAAAAAGAATTATGATACTTGCAATAAGCACGCCGTTTTAGCTCTTCAAACGGCGGTAAAGTATGAGATATCCTAATAATTTTAGCTTGCAGCAAAGCATCAAATATTCTATCACACTTAGAAATGTTAAAAGTAAACTTCATCTCTTCATCACAATTCTTATGAATCGGTTTCAGATCATTGCAAGTAAAGGGTTTGGCCTGAGATGGCCAAAAAAATTCAGTAGCAAAAACATCACCTTCATCATCCAAGTGATCACTATCATATTCAACCATGTTCATCTTAGGATGATCAGCTTTATATCGATGCACTTCTTTGAGATCTTTGCTTCGGCTTTCCTGAGCCAAAGCCCTTTGTAAGACTTGGTTTATATTTAATAATTCATTACCTTCTAGCTTTTCTCTAATGGGAGTTCTCAAACCACTCAGCACTAGGTCTGCTAAGTCTCTCTCGGTTATCACCAAACTAAAACACCGGTTTTTTGTTTCTCTGAATCTCTTGACGTAATCGGAGACCGATTCATCATGCTTCGGTTTAACCGATGTTAGATATGACAACTTGAGTTCATTGTCGCCGCTATAAAAGTGATCATGAAATTTCTGCTCTAGCTGTGACCAAACTCGAATGGAACCATGTGGTAAAGAACAAAACCATGAAAATGTGGTACTAGTTAATGATAAAGGAAATAAACGCACTTTCAACTCATTTAGTGAGCCTTCTTCACCTAATTGTGACAAGTATTGACTAACATGCTCCCATGTGGTTTTTGTGCCCTCTCCATTGAACTTCATAAAATCTGGAATCTTATATCCTGGAGGGCACTGGATGGCATCAAAGTACTCGGGTACGGCTTTTGGTAAATCCGATTCCGAGGTAACTCAACTCCAAAATTCTCTTGAAGCATCTTAGCCATCTCCTCTCTAAGATTAGCTAGACCATCATCCATAGTGGATGATGCAGCTTGTGGCAGTGGCATAGGAGGAGTAGGGTTATTAGCTGTAGGTAGGAATTGTGGCATGTATGTCGACCCATAATTTGGTAGTGGTCGAGTGGATGTAGCTGTAGGTAGGGTTTGGTTCGGCGTTGCCACCGAACCTCACATGCTCATAATAGGATTAATGGGTGCAACCACAATCTGATCTTTTGGGTAGGATAATAAGTCATCGGCATGGGAGGCGTCGATGAGATACGCAAAGCAGGTTAGGGCTTTGCACACTAGCAACTACACCATCATTACCACTAGACAATCGATATATATTCTTCTGAGCATTAGTATTTTCTATGAAAGTTTGATAGACTAGATTGTTACCATCAGCAATACGACTCTCAATCTCAGCCCACTGCTCAGGAGAAAAGGTAGTACTCACAGAGGGTTTAACCTGCTCGGCTTGAAGAGGAGGGAACTTGATTTCTTCAATCGGAGTGATGTTGCCTTGGCGATCCTTCTTGAACTTTGCAAGGAACTCCTGCAAGTCCTTCTCCTCGCGCGCCTTCTTGTACTCCTCATAGACTTGGCGATGATCGGCCGATATCTCATCAAGACGGGGCTTGATGATGTTATCAGCGTCTACCTTAGATGGCTTGGGACGATCGGACATGGTGGATGATGACGATTGATCTTCAGTCCCCCGCGGAGTCGCCAAAAAGTGTGGTGACACACGAACACGTCACGTGTACCCTCGACGCCGGGGGTGATGTACCGCAGCTCACGTCGAAGGAGACCTGACCGACAGCGCGATACGCAAGACAGTCGAGGGGCGCTTTTGCAGACCCAAAAACCCCCACACCCGCAGGAGGGACCCCGTCAGGGAGTGCGGTGGCTATGGGCTGCCCTAGGTCGATTCGCTCGCCCCTAGAGCCTCGAGATTCTCAGCTCTCAAACATGAAGAAGAGCGAAGAACGAGAGAGAAAAATGGTGGAGAGATAAAACGTAGACTGAAAAAGTAGTATATTGATTTGTTCGATTGTGTGTTGTTTAATCGTACATCATCCCCAATATATATAAGAGGCGGCTGGACTTCCCGTACAAGTAAAGGATTCATCTAGGCTTTCCTTATAAAAAATTACATCAATTCACGTCCTAGAGTCCTAGTTCTATTCCAACTAGGATTCAGTCTGAATCTGGCCCAACTTCTGTCTTCCTCCTTGCATGGGCCTTCGAGCTTGCATATGATCTCCGATCAAGACGACACAAATATGAAACTTGTGCGCCTCGATGAGACGAACAACTCTCAAGTTGATCCCTTTTTCAAATAAGGCCATCTTGAATACTTTCCGAGGTCATCTTTCCCTTCTAGTCGGACTCGGTCTTGCAGCAGACTGGATTATCCGAGTCTCGTAGTGAATTTATAGGATATATATTATCTCTGATGATGATGACTCCAAAACCAAAGTTTACCGTTTTGACTATACACACAACTTCCGTATTGAACACTTCTCCATCTGAGGTCATCTTGAAAAACTTTCAGGCACATGTTCAGTTTCACTCGGATTCGAGCTCATCCACTTGGATATTAGAGTCTTTCACTCGGATCGTCCGACTGGACTTTTTAACGCGGATGTTACAATCTTTCACTCACATAGCAAGATTTTCACTCGGAAGACAATCTTTCACTCGGATGATTATATTTTCACTCGGAAGGCAACATCTTACTCGACCGGCAAATTTTCATTCCGACGGTAATCTTTTAACTTGGAATATTTTCACCTGGAGGACAATTTCACTCGGATAGCTATATTTTCATTCGGATGATAATAAGTTCACTCGGACGGAAACTTTCACTCGATCGGTAAGTTTTCACTCGGATGGTAAGCTTTTCACCCGGATTTCCCGACTGAAAACACAGCCTGAACTTAATTTGTCTCTCCGGGTCTCATACGACCATGGATTGAGACGAATTATATATGAAAATCGATCGGCTCGATGAGATGAAACTTTTCGTGCTGAAGGTTTTTCGATTCAAGGCCTTTTTGAGGGACGAATTGCCCAGGAATTGCATCAAACACTCATCAACATGTGTCTGATGTCAAGCGTAATATTTTGGTCTCTGGCCGGTTCAAACCGTATTGACTGTAACTTTTGCATATGAACTCGGATTAAGATGATTTATATATAAAAATCAATTGCCTCGATGAGATGAAGACAATTCCTTCAAAGTACTCCTTCATCCGAGGTCGTCTTAAAGGCATGATCATCCTAAAACCACTTGGAACATTGAATTCTGCCACTCGGAGATACAATTTCGATCCCTAAGATGGGTTCGGATGATGATAACCTAAATACCAGAGTTGTTCCACTCGGCGATGTGAAACTTTCCATGCTGAAAACCCTTTCACTCAAAGCCATCTCATTTTCTTTTATGCCATGCCAAAATCTGATGTCAACACCAGATAGCTACTAGCTATGGACGCGTAGGTCTGAGGTAGACTACTCACGCTTCACCGGAAGGGCAATAGAGTTGATATAGATGTCCTCCATGATTGAATCCCCCTCCGAAAGGATGCTGGAAAAGGCCCCAAGATGGGATCTCACGGGAACAGAAGGTTGCGGCGGTGGAAAAGTGTTTTTGTGGATGCTTCTGAGGCTTTTGGAATATATCTGAATATATGGGGGGAAGATCTAGGTCATGGGGTCACTGAGGGGCCCACAAGGTAGGGGGGCGCGCCCTCCACCCTTGCCGCCGCCTCATGGCTCTTTTGACTTGCACTCCAAGTCCCCTGGGTGTCTTCTGGTTCAAGAAAAATCATCATGAAGTTTTATTCCGTTTGGACTCTGTTTAGTATTTCATTTCTGCGAAGCACAAAAACAAGGAAAAAACATAAACTGGCACTGGGCTCTAGGTTAATAGATTAGTCCCAAAAATAATATAAAATAGCATATTAATGCATATAAAACATCCAAAACAGATAATATAATAGCATGGAACAATCAAAAATTATAGATACGTTGGAGACATATCAGAGTGGTACGGTAATCCTGTCCTGGAAGTCATGTTATTAGACCACGGTGAACCTACGAACTATGAAGAAGCTATGATGAGCCCAGATTCTGATAATGCCTTGGGGTCATGAAATCTAAGATAGGATCCATGTATGAGAACAAAGTATGGCCTTTGGTGGACTTGCTTGATGATCGGCAAGCCATTGAGAATAATGGATCTTCAAGAAGAAGACGAACGCTGATGGTAATGTCACTGTCTACAAAGCTTGACTTGTCGCAAAAGGTTTTCGACAAGTTCAAGGGTTTGACTACGAGAGACTTTCTTACCTGTAGCGATGCTTAAGTGTAACGCCCCGGATACAACTTTCCATATTCGTAACTCCAACTCTTTCCTTTTCCGGAGATGCGATATGTTATTTCCTCCGTGGTTGGGTTTTTGTCTGTTGTTTTGCATTGTGTTCATGTCAGGCATCTCATCTCATAGCATCATCTGCATTGCATCCGCATGTTTTCTTAAAAACTCGTAGCCGCTTGTAGTGACCGCTTCTCTCTTTGTCTTCGTTGACCTTTTGTCAGACCGCTTGTCCTTGTTGACCTTCTCTCAGACCATTTGGATCCCTCTCTTCTCTCTTTCTCCGAGACCAACAAAACCCCCTTGTCCCCATGGCCTTTCGTCAAACTCCATTGTCTTTGTTTTTGTTTCCCTCTTGTCAAACCACCTAACCTCTCTTGCCAGCTCGCAGCACCCTCGTGTGCGTGTCCGAAACTCCCCCCGAACCCGAGCCGGACAGTCATCACCGTTGGGTTCGGATCATCCCCAAACATCTACAAAACATCTATGTTTTCTCTTTGGACTCCCTAACCCATTTATTTCGAACCATCCGATTTCGATCGGATGATCCAAACTCATCCCCCTTTCCTATATATAAACCTCCTTGTCCATTTTTAGACCAAACCCTAAATCCTAGGACATTTGTCCCCCCTAGCCGCCGCCACCTACAGCCTCCTCCCTCCTCGGATCTGCCGCCGCCTCTCATCAAATCCATCCATCCGCAGCGCCACCCACCTCCCTCGTTTTCTTCACCGGACCAATCCCGCGGCCTCTCTTTGATCCCCAGCCGCCTTTTGCCCGAATCACCAGCAGCTCCACCACCAAGCCACTCCCTCGCCTGCGCCCCGATCCCCTACACCACCTCGCCGGAGCTCCTCTCTAGCATGCCGTCGGCAAGCAGCAGCAGCAACCAGGCCGAACCCGCGACCTCTTCTCCTCCTGTTTTTCCCTCTATCTCTCTCTCACGGTGGCCTCTCTCTCTCCTTCACAGGAACGACCGGAGCACCCCAGCGCCAAGTCCCGCTCGCCGGAGCTCGTTGACTCCGTCGTTCCCGCGCGGAACCCTCCTCGCCAAGCCCCTCCTCCGCGCTTGATTCCTGTCGCTGCGCCAAGTCCCTTGCCCCGCCTCTGCTTCCCTACTCCAAATCGAACGCGAAGCCGCCGCCCTGGAGTTTCTCCGCCGCCGGCGCCCTTCTCCAGTGCCCCAAGCCCCGAGCCTCCCCGTGCTCCTTCACCTCGCCTCATTGTCCCGTGACCGGCCTCGCTGTCGGCGACCACGGCAAGGACCGGTCTCGATCCCCCTACTCTCTATCCTCCACTCCGTTTTCTTCTTCTCCCTCTCCTGATTTATCTCTCTCATGTACCTGTCTCTCTCTCAGGTACACACGAGCAGCGCCATGGATGCAATAGCTTGACCCCGCCGCGGCCTCGACTCCTCTGCTCCGGTCGTCATCGCCGGAACGCGCCACCACAGAGCCACAGCCGAGCCCCACGGCGCTCGTCGTCGTTGACCCCGAGTGCGCCTGAGCCACCCTTCTCCCTCCGCCTTGCCTGCTCGCCATGGCCTCGAGCTCCGCCGCACCAAGTCCGTCCCCGCGTCGTCCCTGCACCGGCGCCGTCCAAGCCCGTTCCCGGCCAGATCTGGACGGCCAAGACCTCGCCGCCCCTTTGCCCCGCTCGCCGGAGCTCTGCTCCCGGTCACCGGCGCCCTGCGTCGCCCGCCAAGTCCCCTGCTTCGCCCGCCTGCTCGCTTCATCTGCTTCAGGGAGACGAGGACGAACGCAAGCCCCTGCCTCCTCGCCCGCTTCGTCCACCTGCGCGCGTTGACCAGCGCCAGCGCGTGGGTCGTGCAGGCCCATCTCCCTTCGCCCGCGAGGCCCAGCTCCGCGCGCCCCTGTTGGCCCAATGTGAGCAGCCCAGTCCCAGCAGATCTGGCCCGTGTCATGTTTTTTTTCCTGTTCTGCGATTTGTCTATTTTTTCAGGGAATAACAGATTTGCGGAAAACCCCTTAATATTCATGCATCAATAATTAATTAACCATGCATCGGATTAAAACAAATTATATGCAAAATGCTTAGTTTTTCATCTAGTTTCATAATATGCTACTTTCATCCCATGTTAAAATGTTTAAAATGATGTTTGATTAAATTTGCTCAAATGCCATGTTAAAATGCTTTATTTCATAACTAAATAACCGTAGCTCATTTTTAAATAAACTTTATATGTAAATGGGGTAGAAAAATGCCTAGTTTAACATGGTGCAGTTTATTTTCCTGTTTAACAACAATAAAATATGTTTTAGGACAGAACAGTACCGAATCTAAAATATTGCTCATGGGGATTTTCCGGAATTTGTTGTTTGTTGTTCCGGCCTCATTTAAATTTGCCTAAATAGATAGTTTACTTATGCTTCACCTCTAGCCATGTTTAACAACATTTAATATTGTTTGGTAGCTTAAATGAGATCAAACTAAATATGCCAATGTGGTGTTTTGTCAATATGCAACCCGTTGCATATTGAGCTCCACTTAATTTGTAGTATTGTTTGTTGCACTTTGCCATGCCATGCCTCATTAAACCGGACATGCATCATACTTGATTGTGCATCATGCCATGTTTATGTTTGTGCATTTACCATGTTGTTTGTTTCTTTCCGGTGTTGCTTCTTGATTCCGGTAATGTTGCGATTGTGAGGATTCGTTCGACTACTCCCGTTCAACTTCTTCATGGACTCGTTTTTCTTCCTAGCGGGATTTCAGGCAAGATGACCGTCACCTTGGATCTCATTACTATCATTGCTATGCTAGTTGCTTCGTTCTATCGCTATGCTGCGCTACCTATCATTTGCTGTTCAAGCCTCCCAATTTGCCATGTCAGCCTCTAACCTTTGTCACCCTTCCTAGCAAACTGTTGTTTGGCTATGTTACCGCTTTGCTCAGCCCCTCTTATAGCGTTGTTAGTTGCAGGTGAAGATGAAGTTTGTTCCTTGTTGGAACATGGAGATGTTGTTCCTTGTTGGAACATGTTAACTTGTTGGGATATCACAATATATCTTATATTATTAATGCATCTATATACTTGGTAAAGGGTG
>JAHIAM010005106.1:0-25034 GCA_021605205.1 Aegilops longissima
CTTGGTCGACCATGGCAATTCGACCGTGGTGTCATACACAATGGGCGTACCAATCACTATAGCTTCAAGATGAAAGGGAAAGAATATGTGCTACGACCTATGTCTCCTAGTCAAGTGATAGCCGACAAACAAGCCACCCATCATAGAGACAAGAGCGAGAAAGTGATCCAACCACAAGTGAGTGAGAGCCACAAGCCAAACTTGAGCGCCTCTTCGCCTAGAGAGAAAAACCTCATCCTATTTGCCACCAAAAGTGAGATGAGAGAAGTGTGTGAGAACCCATCGAGTGTGATGCACTTTGTCCTTGCGTGCAAGGATGGAGAACCAAAAACTAACACCATTCACGAGCTACCTTTGGTGTTTCAATCTCTTTGCAGGAAGTTCAAGATGTTTTCCCGATGAGCTACCTCGGGTCTACCTCCTCTTGAGGCATTGAGTATCGAATCGACCTCCTCCCGGGCGCCTCTACCAAACAAAGCTCCATACCGAGTCAATCCGGAAGAAACCAAGGAGATTCAGCGGCAAGTACAACAACTAATCGACAACGGTCATATGCGTGAAAGCTTAAGCCCTTGTGCCGTTCCGTTATACTTGTGCCTAAGCCCGATGGAAGCTTTTCGCTTGTGTTCGATTGTAGACCTATAAATGCGATCACCGTCCGCTATAGGCATCCCATTCCTCGCTTAGATAATATGCTTGATGAACTTAGTGGAGCCAACTTTTTCTCAAAAATTGACCTTAAAAGTGGCTATTATCAAATCCGCATACAAGAGGGTGATGAATGGAAAACTGCTTTCAAAACCAAATTTGGTTTATATGAGTGGTTAGTGATGCCTATGGGTCTTTCGGAAGCTCCCGGTACTTTTGTGCGTCTTATGCATCATGTGCTTCGTCCTTACATTGGAGTATTTTGTTGTGGTTTACTTTGATGATATTCTTGTGTTTAGCAAAACCATGAAAGAGCACATCAACTGATAGAGGCTAAGGTGTCCCGATGTTTCGATGAGATGGTGGCTATCGTTTCTGTGGGAGTCGACCTTGACGATCCGACTACGATCGTGCGAGACGTCGCGCCTTAGCAATCGCTAAACCAACTTCCGAGGGTTATTGACCACGCCGAACACGATCAACGACCACGAGGGCCTGTTTCCTGCGAGCAAGCGAAGAACAAGCAAGAAACTGAGATTGCAATCTGGATATTGCGAATATAAGATGAAAGCTTTATTGATCAAGGTGGGGTTCTGTGGCGCCTTTGTGCAGTCGTTGAACACAAGCGAAATCTGCGAAGTTGCAGCTATGGCGAACTTTTAATCTAAACAAAACCCAAGGTCTAAGCGGTGCCCTAAGGGCTGTATATATGGAGGAAGAGGGGGAATTTCGTGGCCCTTGGTGGAGGGTCGAAATCAACCCTAACTCTTGTTTCCCCCACATACGGACTCTAAAACAGACTATACTTAAGTATTTCGAAATTACATGGGCCTGGCCCAATAATAAGATGACGCAGCACCTAGAATAGCCTATGGACGAATATTATGAAGTGGCATCTTGTATATTTCGTCCAAGGCCTCATGCACTCATTAGGGTGGCTTCAAAGTCCTGGAATCATCACTTGTAACTCCGTTCTTGTTCCCCTTAGCATGCCAACATCTCCATGCTTGAACTTGCTCCAAGGTTCATCTTTCTTGTCCATGGTAGGCCCTTCATTTGTAAGCAAAACAAATGTATCCAATTTAGGCAGCATCATATTCTTATGAACATTGGAATCGTTACCAAGAAGCGAAAGTACGATAATTCAATTGGCGCGTGCAGCTCTAGTAATTGGTCCAGTATGTATAGCAGCAGGGGTTGTGGGTGTAACAATGGTATTGATGTCCTCATCATCCTCCCCTTCTTGAAATGAAGTAGTCCTCGACGGAAGCTCATCTTCCTCACCCAAATAAGGCTTCAAATCTGCAATGTTAAAAGTGGGACTAACCCCAAAATCTGCAGGCAGCTCAAGTTTATATGCATTATCATTTATTTTCTCTAACACCTTAAATGGACCATCAGCACGTGGGATTAGCTTTGATTTGCGCAAATGAGGAAACCTATCCTTACATAAATGTAACCAAACAAGATCTCCAGGTGCAAAGACAACATGTTTTCTACCCTTATCTCCAACAAGTTTATATTTAGCATTCATACGCTCAATGTTTTCCTTAGTTAACTCATGCATTTTTAAAATCAATTCAGCACGTTCCTTAGCATCAAAATTAACCTTCTCCGAAGATGGAAGAGGCAACAAATCAATAGGTGCACGAGGTAGGAAGCCATACACAATTTCAAAGGGCACATCTTAGTAGTAGAATGCAATGAGCGATTATAAGCAAATTCAATATGAGGCAAGCATTCTTCCCACATTTTCTTATTATTCTTCAAAACAACCCTAAGCATAGTAGACAATGTTCTATTGACTACTTCAGTTTATCCATCGGTTTGGGGTGACAAGTAGTTCTAAAAGCAGTTTAGTCCCCAACTTAGCCCATAAACATCTCCAAAAGTGGCTATGAAATTTAGTATCACGATCTGAAACAATAGTATTTGGCACACCATGCAAGCGAATAATTTCACGAAAGAACAAATCAGCAACATTAACAGCATCATCGCTTTTATGACATGGTATAAAGTGTGCCATTTTGAGAATCTATCCACGACAACAAATATGCTATCCTCCCTTCTTTGTTCGAGGTAAACCTAAAACAAAGTCCATAGATATATCCTCCCAAGGAACACTAGGCACGAGCAAAGGCATATATAAACCATGAGGATTGAGTCGTGACTTAGCTTTTTGACATGTAGTGCAGCGAGCAACAAAGCGCTCAACATCCGTCTCATCTTTGGCCAAAAGAAATGTGTAGCAAGTATATCCTCCGTCTTCTTGGCGCCAAAGTGTCCCATTAATCCTCCTCCATCGCCTCCTGCAACAACAAAAGGCGAACAGAGCTAGCAGGAATGCATAGCTTGTTAGCACGGAACACAAAACCATCATTAATAACGAACTTGTTCCATGTTCTTCCTTCTTTACAATTCTGCATTACATCTTTAAAATCAGCATCATGCACATATTGATCTTTGATGGTCTCCAAACCAAATATTTTGAAGTCAAGTTGTGAAAGCATAGTATAGCGACGAGACAAAGCATCAGCAATAACATTTTCTTTACCCTTCTTGTGTTTAATGACATAAGGGAAAGTCTCAATGAATTCAACCCATTTAGCATGTCTACGATTCAGTTTAGCTTGACTTTTAATATGTTTCAAAGATTCATGATCAGAATGTATAACAAATTCTTTGGGCCATAAATAATGTTGCCATGTCTCTAAAGTCCGAACAAGAGCATAGAATTCTTTGTCATAAGTAGAATAGTTCAGACTAGGCCCACTCAATTTTTAGAAAAGTATGCAACAGGTTTTCCATCTTGTAATAACACACCTCCTAATCCAATTCCACTAGCATCACATTCAAGCTCAAAAGTTTTATTAAAGTCGGAAGTTGGAGTAAAGGAGCATGTGTCAACTTATCTTTCAATACCGTGAAAGCTTCTTCTGTGCGGTACCCCAAACAAAAGGCACATCCTTCTTTGTAAGCTCATTGAGAGGTGCAGCAATGGTGCTAAAGTCTCTCAAAACGCCTATAGAAACCAGCGAGTCCAAGAAAACTCCTCACTTGTGTGACCGTTTTGGGCTGCGGCCAACTCTCAATAGCTTCAATCTTGGCTTTATCAACTTCAATTCCTGTGGAGTAACAACATAGCCAAGAAAAGATACTCGGTCGGTGCAAAAGGTGCACTTCCCAAGGTTACCAAACAAGCGTGCATCACGTAGAGCATTAAAAACAACACGTAAATGTTCCAAATGTTCTTCCAAAGATTTGCTATAAATCAGTATATCATCAAAGTAAACTACCACAAATCGTCCAATGAAAGCACGTAAAACTTCGTTCATTAATCTCATGAAAGTACTAGGTGCATTAGTTAACCCAAAAGGCATGACTAACCACTCATATAATCCAAACTTAGTTTTAAATGCTGTTTTCCATTCATCTCCCAATTTCATACGAATTTGATGGTATCCACTCATAAATCAACTTTGGAGAATATTGTAGAGCCACTCAATTCATCAAGCATATCATCTAGCCTAGGAATAGGATGGCGATAACGAATAGTGATATTATTAATGCCTCTACAATCAACACACATACATGACGTACCATCCTTTTTAGGCACTAGTATAATAGGAACAGCACAAGGACTAAGAGATTGGCGTATATAACCTTTGTCGAGCAGCTCCTGTACTTGACGCATAATCTCCTTCGTCTCCTCTGGATTGGTGCGATATGGTGCGCGGTTGGGTAGCGATGCACGGGAATTAAGTCAATTTGATGCTCAATTCCTCGAATAGGTGGTAATCCGGTGGCACGTCTTGTGGGAAGGCGTCGTGAACTCTGCAAAATGTTAGTGACAGCAGGGGCAAAGAGGAAAACACGTCCTCGAATGAAAATAATGCCTCTTTGCACACAAAAGCATAGCAAACAGATTTGCTAGAATCTAGCTCATCAATATCAGATTTGGTGGCAAATAAACATGCACTTTTCAGTTTAATTTCAGAAGCAACATTAGATGGTTTATTATTAGGCTTCATTTGTTGCTCAAATTCTTTTGCCACAATCTGATTTTCACTCTTATTTTTCTCTGTTTTGCTTTATTAGCTCGATTAATATCATCTTTCAAAATGGAATCAGGAGTCATAGGAAGCAAAGTAATATTTTTATCCTTGTGAACAAGAGTATACTGATTGTTTCTACCATGGTGTACAGAATTTTATCAAATTGCCATGGTCTACCAAGTAATAAGGAACATGCTTGCATAGGTACCACATCACAATCAACATAATCAGCATATGTAGAGATACTAAAATGCACACGAACGATGCGTGTTACCTTAACCTTGCCGCTGTTGTTGAACCATTGGATGTAGTAAGGATGTGGATGTGGTCTTGTGGTGAGAGAAAGCTTCTCCACCATATCCATGCTAGCCAAGTTGTTGCAGCTCCCTCCATCTATGATGGCCTTGAATAGAACGTTCCTTCACAACTCCTTTGTATGGAACAAGTTATGCCTCTGATTTTGCTCAGCTTGTGTAACCTGCACACTCAAAACACGTTGAGCAACTAAACATTCATACTGTCGGCATCTTGACAGCCATGTATTGCGTCTCGGGATCGAATCATCTCCACCATGTTCTTCATGTGTAATAAGAGCCAAAGTCTCTTCATCATAGTCACTAGCAGACTCATACCCACCATCCTCGGTAGCAATCATCACACGCTGAGATTGGCATTCTCATAAAATGTCCTCTTCCCTTACAACGACGACAAATAATATCACTTGTGTGCCCTGTTGGCGCCATGGAAGAAGAAGAGCTCTGTGTAGGCCCAAAGCGGTGTACTCTTGGCAGATAGTGGTGGTTGTGCTGCTTTCTTGTATCACGGTTGGAGGTGGCAGCCGGACGGAGGTGCGGTGTAGTAGAGCGTGTGGAAGTAGATGATGCACGTGGTGTCCATGATGAAGGTCGACCTGCGAGAAAAGTTAGTCGCGCCAAGGCACATCGATCCTGCACTTCACGTTCAGCTTTACAAGCAAGATGGAATAATCGAGTGATATTATTATAATCCTTGTAGTCTAGAATGGTCTGAATCTCTCTATTTAATCCACCCGAGAAAACGTGCAAGCATAGCTTCATTCTCCTCAACAATACCACATCTAATCAAGCCAGTTTGTAATTTCGATAATATTCTTCTACCGAATTTTTCCTTGTCTTAAGCGCTGCAATTTTGAAGTAATTCACGTTGATAATATGGTGGAACCCAACGATACGCATAGTAGTTTTCAAAGCAGCCCAAGTAGCTGGAACAGGATATAATCTACAATGTTCAGACCACCAAACACATGCAAAGCTAGTGAAAGCACAAACAGCAGCAGGAACACGTCTCTCCTCAGGATATTGTAAACATGTAAATCGTTGTTCAGTTTCTAACTCCCAAGTAAGATATATATCAGGAACATATCTACCCTCAAATGGTGGAATATTCAATTTCAGTTTAGGGAGATGGTCATGATCTCGTACTGAAGGGGAGCCGAACATTGCCATTGTTTGCATGTGGGCGACACTGGTGGTTGTGGTGCTGGTGGTTGCACGTAGTTCGATGTTGATCAACCTCATCCTCGTAAGCTCTCACATAATCATCCTCCCCCCGCCGCAGCAAGTAGGAGCCACGAAGTATCAACAGCAGCACCAGCAGCTTGGCGGTGAAGAGGAACACGGGAAGCTCGGCGGAGGGCTGTTTCGCGATGTGGAGGTAGTCCATGTTGTTGTAGTAGAGGTGCGTTAGGTGCAGCCGGTGGTGGTGGTGGTAGGCCGCGAGCAATTCATTAATCTTGTTATCGAGCTTTGTTTGACGCCTTCTCAATGCCATCTATCTTCTCCATGGCCTCTTCAAATCTATTTAGCACATCGTCCACCTGCCCACTCATCATTTGTTGAAACTTATCATGTAGCGCTTTGTTTGTCATGTTCTCCCGGTCGGTCTAAATCGGCTTGTGATCCTGCCATGGTTAGCAGCAATAGAAACACACAAGAATATGATTGACGGACTACTAGGAAGTGGTGGTGGTGGTGTGGTGGGCGTCACAAATCCGTCGGGCAAATCTCAAATTCTTAACAGTTCTTACCCAAGAAGAGGCGGTGATCGGCAACCGATGTAGTCAAAACTCTCAAAGCTTGGATAGAGCGATTACGGGGAGAGTCAAACACACGATGTAGATGTATGTGGAGCTGGGAAGGCTTATAATATGGTAGCAAAAAAGGTTAGCAATAATCAATTCAGAGATGCAAAGTTGAATAAGCGCTCAACGGCGATCTTGTGTCTGGTCCTAGGCTAGACCGTGCTAGAGACGCGAGCCTAGAACGATAACAAAATCACGGCGCTGCTGCGTAAACAAGGGAAAAGCACACTCTGAATTTTTTTCGCTCTTTTTTTTTCGCTGCTTTTTTTTTTGCTGTTTTTTTTTTTGCGAAAAATCACTATAATGGCGAGTGTCTCAAAACTCTTCCGAGGTCAAACTGACAGGATGGGCACGAAATTTTTCGATTTTTTTTTTTATTGCCGGACCCAAAAAGCTGAAGCGGGTCAAAAAACTTTCTATAACGGCGATCGTCTCAATACACTTAGAAACACTTAAAAACAGGATAGCGGAAAATTTTTTCGACAAGTGCGTTTTGAAAAATTTTGGGCCTAAACGGAGGTGGTTTCGGACTCTTTTTTTTTTTTTACTCGGCAAGGAAACACGAATCGGAAACTAGATGGATCTCGAAAACAACCCTAACATGCAAGGAAATCGGATTGGATATATGGTGGTGGTATATGGGCGGTGGTGGTAGCGGTGGTAGTATATGGATATGGATCGGTGGTGGTATACGGACACGGATTGGTGGTGGTCTATGGATACGGATTCGGGCGGTGGTGGTAGGTGGCGAGGCGATGATGCGGTGCGGTGGCGGCGTGACAACTGATGACCGAACTCGAAACTCTAAAAGACTAGGCGCTAAGACCAGCAACTAGACACGACGATGCAACCGCAAATTCAACAAAGCAAAACCCTAAAAAGATTATGCAAAGGCTCAGATTGGTTCGGATATGATGAACTAACCTAATTTTTTTTGTGGCTTTTTCGTGGACTTTAGGTATGAAGAACAGACTCGATCTAAACTACGAAAAGCGTAAAATCTCACCGAGCAACACGGAAATCTGATACCACTTGATAGAGGCTAAGGTGTCCCGATGTTTCGATGAGATGGTGGCTATCGTTTACGTGGGAGTCGACCTTGGCGATCCGACTACGATCGTGCGAGGCGTCGCGCCTTAGCAATCGCTAAACCAACTTCCGAGGGTTATTGACCACGCGGAGCACGATCAACGACCACGAGGGCTGTTTCCTGCGAGCAAGCGAAGAACAAGCAAGAAACTGAGATTGCAATCTGGATATTGCGAATATAAGATGAAAGCTTTATTGATCAAGGTGGGGTTCTGTGGCGCCTTTATGCAGTCGTTGAACACAAGCGAAATGCACGCGAAGTTGCAGCTATGGCGAACTTTTAATCTAAACAAAACCCAAGGTCTAAGCGGTGCCCTAAGGGCTGTATATATGGAGGAAGAGGGGGAATTTCGTGGCCCTTGGTGGAGGGTCGAAATCAACCCTAACTCTTGTTTCCCACACATACGGACTCTAAAACAGCCTATACTTAAGTATTTCGAAATTACATGGGCTGGCCCAATAATAAGGTGATGCAGCACCTAGAATAGCCTATGGACGAATATTATGAAGTGGCATCTTGTATATTTCGTCCAAGGCCTCATGCACTCATTAGGGTGGCTTCAAAGTCCTGGAATCATCACTTGTAACTCCGTTCTTGTTCCCCTTAGCATGCCAACATCTCCATGCTTGAACTTGCTCCAAGGTTCATCTTTCTTGTCCATGGTAGGCCCTTCATTTGTAAGCAAAACAAATGTATCCAATTTAGGCAGCATCATATTCTTATGAACATTGGAATCGTTACCAAGAAAGCGAAAGTACGATAATTCAATTGGTGTCGCGAGCTCTAGTAATTGGTCCAGTATGTATAGCAGCAGGGGTTGTGGGTGTAACAATGGTATTGATGTCCTCATCATCAACCATGTAAAATCTGTGTTGCAAACTCTTCGCAAGGAAAGCCTTTATGCAAACTTGGAAAAATGCACTTTTGGAGTTCACAAAGTGGCATTCTTGGGTTTTGTAGTATCCTCAAAGGGTGTCCATGTTAATGAATCTAAAATTGAAGCAATTAAAACTTGGCCCCAACCAACCAATTTGCAACAAGTGCGAAGTTTTCTTGGTCTTGCGGGTTTTTATCGTCGCTTTGTGAAAGATTTTAGCACAATTGCCGCTCCTTTGCATGCCTTGAGTAACAAGAATACTCCCTTTGTTTGGGGAACTTTGCAATCAACCGCTTTTGATGAGCTCAAGTCTTTGCTTACTCACGCTCCGATTCTTGCTTTGCCCAATTTTGACAAAGCTTTTGAGGTTCATTGTGATGCAAGTGGTACCGGAATTGGCGGAGTTTTGATGCAAGAAAAACGAGACATTGCTTATTTTAGTGAAAAACTATCAGGTGCTCAACTTAATTATCCCATCTATGACAAAGAATTGTATGCTTTAGTGCGTGTGCTACATGTTTGGGAACATTACCTTAGACCTCATGAGTTTGTCATCCATACCGATCATGAAACGCTTAAGTACCTCAAAGGTCAAACTAAATTAAACAAGCGTCATGCCAAATGGAGTGAATTCATTGAATCTTTTCCTTATGTGATCAAGTACATTAAGGGTAAAGAAAATGTAGTTGCCGACGCGCTTTCACGCATATGCATGCTTGTCACTCAACTTGAGTTGAATGTTATTGGTTTGAGCATATAAAAGACTTGTATGAGCATGATCCATCTTTTGCTTCTCCTTATGCTAAGTGTTTGGCGATACGTCTTGGGAACAATATTACATCAAGGATGGTTATCTTATGAGAGCTAACAAACTTTGCATTCCTGTTGGGGAGCGTAGTAATTTCAAAAATTTCCTACGATCACGCAAGATCATGGTGATGCATAGCAGCGAGATGAGAGTGTTGTCTCACGCCCTCGTGAGACCAGACAGCGAAGCGTTGGCATAGCGTAGAGGAAGTAGTCGTACTTCTTCCCGATCCAACCGATCCAAGTACCGAGCGTCGGCACCTCCGAGTTACTGCACACGTTCAGCTCGATGGCGTCCCTCGAACTCCGATCCAGCCGAGTGTTGAGGAGAGTTTCGTCGACCGACGGCGTGGTGGCGATGATGATGTTCCACGGCGCGAGGGCTTCGCCTAAGCTCCATAGCGGTATATTCGAGGTGTAGTTTGGTGGAAGGGGCACCGCACACGGCTAAGAGCGATCTCAATGATCAACTTGTGTGTCATGGGGTGCCCCTGCCTGTATATAAAGGAGGGAAGGGGAGGGGCTGGCCGGCCAAGGAGAGGTGCGCCGAGGGTGTCCTACTCCTACTAGGAGTAGGATTCCCCCAAATCCTAGTCCAACTAGGTTTCCCCAAGTGGGAGAGAGAGAGAGAGAGGCCCTTCTCCTAGTCCTAATAGGACTAGGGAAGGGGGAAGGTCTGACCAGCACTATGGCCCCCTTTCTCTTTCCCACTAAGGCCCATCAAGGCCCATTGACCCCGGGAGGTTCGGTAACCCCGGTACTCGGTAAAATTCCCAATTTCACCGGAGTGATTAGGAGTCAAACATAGGCTTCCAATATATCAATCTTTATGTCTCGACCATTTGAGACTCCTCGTCATGTCCGTGATCTCATCAGGGACTCGAACAACCTTGGTACATCAATATCATATAGACTCATAATAAGCATCATCGAAGCGTTAAGCGTGCGGACCCTACGGGTTCGAGAACTATGTAGACATGACCGAGACACCTCTCGGTCAATAACCAATAGCGGGACCTGGATGCCCATATTGGCTCCTACATATTCTCGAAGATCTTTATCGGTCGGACCGCATAACAACATAGGTTGTTCCTTTGTCATCGGTATGTTACTTGCCGAGATTCGATCGTCGGTATCAATACCTAGTTCAATCTAAATTCTTGGCAAGTCTCTTTTCTCGTTCCGTAATACATCATCTCACAACTAACACATTTAGTTGCAATGCTTGCAAGGCTTATGTGATGTGCATTACCGAGAGGGCCAGAGATACCTCTCCGACAATCGGAGTGACAAATCCTAATCTCGAAATATGCCAACCCAACATGTACCTTCGGAGACACCTGTAATGTACCTTTATAATCACCCGATTCGTTGTGGCGTTTGGTAGCACCAAAAGTGTTCCTCGGGCAAACGCGAGTTGCATAATCTCATAGTCATAGGAACATGTATAAGTCATGAATAAAAGCACTAGCAACAAACTATACGATCAGGTGCTATGCTAATGGAATGGGTCATGTCAATCAGATCATTCAACCAATGATGTGATCCCGTTAATCAAATAACAACTCCTTGTTCATGGTTAGGAAACATAACCATCTTTGATTAACGAGCTAGTCAAATAGAGGCATACTAGTGACACTCTGTAGGTTTATGTATTCACACATGTATTATGTTTCCGGTTAATACAATTCTAGCATGAATAATAAACATTTATCATGATATAAGGAAATAAATAATAACATTATTATTGCCTCTAGGGCATATTTCCTTGAGTCTCCCACTTGCACTAGAGTCAATAATCTAGATTACACGTAATGATTCTAACACCCATGGAGTCTTGGTGCTGATCATGTTTTGCTCGTGGAAGAGGCTTAGTCAGCGGTGCGCAACATTCAGATCCGTATGTATCTTGCATATCTCTATGTCTCCCACGGACCAAATCCGGATGGAGTTGAGGCGTCTTTTGATGTGCTTGGTTCTCTTGTGAAATCTGGATTCTTTTGCCAAGGCAATTGCACGATATTGTCACAAAAGATTTTCATTGGACCCGATACACTAGGTACAACACCTAGATCGGTTATGAACTCCTTCATCCAGACTCCTTCATTAGCTGCTTCGAAGCAGCTATGTACTCAACTTCACATGTAGATCCCATAGCGGCGCTTTGTTTGGAACTGCACCAACCGACAGCTCCACCGTTTAATGTAAATCGTATCCGGTTTGCGATTTAGAATCGTCCGGATCAGTGTCAAAACTTGCGTCGGCGTAACCGTTCTGACGAGCTCTTTGTCACCGCCATAAATGAGAAACATATCCTTAGTTCTTCTCAAGTACTTAAGGATGTTCTTGACCGCTGTCGATGATCCACTCTGGATTACTTTGGTACTACTGCTAAACTTACTGACAAGGCACACATCAGGTCTGGTACACAGCATTGCATACATGATAGAGCCTATGGCTGAAGCATAGGAACATCTTTCATTTTCTCTCTATCTTCTGCGGTGGTGGGCATTGAGTCTTACTCAACTTCACACCTTGTAATACCGGCAAGAACCCTTTCTTTGCACGATCCATTTGAACTTTTCAAAACTTTATCAAGGTATGTGCTTTGTGAAAGTCCTATTAAGCGTCTTGATCTATCTCTATAGATCTTAATGCCCAATATGTAAGCAGCTTCACGAGGTCTTTCATCGAAAACTCTTATTCAAGTATCCCTTTATGCTATCCAGAAATTCTATATCATTTCCGATCAATAATATGTCATCCACATATAATATCGAAATGCTCTGAGCTCCACTCACTTTCTTGTAAATCGAGGCTTCTCCAAAAGTCTGTATAAAACCAAATCTTTGATCACACTATCAAAGCGTTTATTCCAACTCGAGAGGCTTTCACCAGTCCATAAATGGATCATTGGAGCTTGCACACTTTGTTAGCTCCTTTGGATCGACAAAACCTTCTGGTTGCATCATATACAACTCTTCTTCCGAAATCCATTCAGAATGCAGTTTTAACATCCATTTGCCAAATTTCATAATCATAAAATGCGGCAATTGCTAACATGATTGAGACGGACTTAAGCATCGCTACTGGTGAGAAGGTCTCATCGTAGTCAATCCCTTGAACTTGTCGAAAACCTTTTGCAACAAGTCGAGCTTTATAAACGATAACATTACCATCAGCGTCGGTCTTCTTCTTGAAGATCCATTTATTCTCAATTGCTTGCCGATCATCGGGCAAGTCAACCAAAGTCCACACTTTGTTCTCATACATGGATCCCATCTCAGATTTCATGGCCTCAAGCCATTTTGTGGAATCTGGGCTCACCATCGCTTCTTCATAGTTCGTAGGTTCATCATGTTCGATAACATGACTTCCAAAATAGGATTACCGTACCACTCAGTGCGGATCTTGCTCTGGTTGATCTCTGAGTTACTGTAGAAACTTGATCTGAAGTTTCATGATCATCATCATTAGCTTCCTCCCTATTTGGTGTAGGTGTCACGAAACTGTTTTACGTGATGTACTATTCTCAATAAGGGAGTAGATACGATTATCTCATCAAGTTCTACTTTCCTCCCACTCACTTCTTTCGTGAGAAACTCTTTCTCCAAAAGTTTCGAATTTAGCAACAAAAATCTTGCCTTCGGATCTGTGATAGAAGGTGTACCCAACTGTCTCCTTTGGGTATCCTATGAAGACACATTTCTCGATTTGGGTTCGAGCTTATCAGGTTGAAGCTTTTTCACATAAGCGTCGCAGCCCCAAACTTTCGAAGCGACAACTTTGGTTTCTTGCCAAACCACAGTTCATAAGGCGTCGTCTCAGCGGTTTAGATGGTGCCCTATTTAAAGTGAATGTAGCCGTCTCTAAAGCATAACCCCAAAGCGATAGCGGTAAATCAGTAAGAGACATCATAGATCGCACCATATCTAATAAAATACGATTCGACGTTCGGACACACCATTACGTTGTGGTGTTCGGTGGCGTAAGTTGAAACTATTCGCATTGTTTCAAATGTAGGCCAAACTTCGTAACTCAAATATTCTCCTCCACGATCAGATCGTAGAAACTTTATTTTCTTGTTACGATGATTTTCCACTTCACTCTGAAATTCTTTGAACTTTTCAAATGTTTGAGACTTGTGTTTCATTAAGTAGATATACCCATATCTGCTCAAATCATCTGTGAAGGTGAGAAAATAACGATATCCGCCACGAGCCTCAACATTCATTGGACCACATACATCGGTATGTATGATTTCCAATAAATCTGTTGCTCTCTCCATAGTTCGGAGAAGCGGTGTTTTAGTCATCTTGCCCATAAGGCACGGTTACTTAAGTGCCAAGTGATTCATAATCAAGTGACTCCAAAAGTCCATCGGTATGGAGTTTCTTCATGCGCTTTACACCGATATGACCTAAGCGGCGATTGCCACAAATAAGTTGCACCATCATTATCAACTCTGCATCTTTTGGTTTCAACATTATGAATATGTGTATCACTACTATCAAGATTAAGTAAAACAAACCATTCTTCAATGGTGCATGACCATAAAAGATATTATTCATATAAATAGAACAACCATTATTCTCTGATTTAAATGAATAACCGTCTCGCATCAAACAAGATCCAGATATAATGTTCATGCTCAGCGCTGGTACTAAATAACAATTATTTAGGTCTAATACTAATCCGAAGGTAGATGTAGAGGTAGCGTGCGATTGCGATCACATCGACTTTGGAACCATTTCCCAGCGCATTGTCACCTCGTCCTTAGCCAATCTTCGCAATCCGTAGCCCTGTTTGAGTTGCAAATATTAGCAGCAGAACCAGTATCAAATACCAGTGCTCTGCGAGTATTAGTAAGGTACACATCAATAACATGTATATCACATATACCTTTGTTAACCTTGCCATCCTTCTTATCCGCCAAATACTTGGGGCAGTTCCGCTTCGGTGACCAGCCTGCTTGCAATAGAAGCACTCAGTTTCAGGCTTAGGACCAGACTTGGGTTTCTTCTCTTGATCGACAACTTGCTTGCCGCTCTTTTGAAGTTTCCTTTTCTTTCCTTTGCCCTTTTCTTGAAACTAGTGGTTTTGTTAACCATCAACACTTGATGCTCCTTTTGATTTCTACCTCCGCGACTTTCGGCATCGCGAAGAGCTCGGGCATTGTTTTGGTCATCCCTTGCATATTATAGTTCATCACGAAGCTCTTGTAGCTTGGTGGCGATGATTGGAGAATTACATCAATGGCGCAATCATCCGGAAGATTAACTCCAGTTGAATCAAGTGATTGTTATATCCGGACATTACGAGTATATGCTCCTTGTGAACCGTTCTCCTCCATCTTACAGCTATAGAACTTATTGGAGACTTCATATCTCTCAATCCGGGCATTCGCTTGGAATATTAACTTCAACTCTGGAACATCTCATATGCTCCATGGTGTTCAAAACGACGTTGAAGTCGGTTCTAAGCCGTAAAGCATGGCACCTTGAACTATAGAGTAGTCATCAGCTTTGCTTTGCAGACGTTCACAACTTCGGCGCAGCCCTTACACCAGGCACGGCACCTAACGGTGCTTCGGGGCGTAATTCTTACATGCAGCAATAAGGATAATCCTCAAATTCGGACCCAGTCCGTGTAATTGCTGCCATCATCTTTCAACTTTGCTTTCTCAAGGAGCGCATTAAAATTCAACGGAACAACAACACGAGCCATCTATCTACACATCATAGACAAGCAAGATACTATCGGTACTAAGTTCATGATAAATTTAAGTTCAATTAATTACTTAAGAACTCCCACTTAGAAAAATATCCTCAATTCTCTAAGTGATTGCGTGATCCATATCAACTACACCATGACCGATCATCACGTGTGATGGAGTAGTTTCAATGGTGAACATCAATATGTTGATCATATCTACTATATGATTCACGCTCGACCTTCGGTCTCCGTGTTCGAGGTCATATCTTATATGCATAGCTCGTCAAGTATAACCTGAGTATTCTGCGTGTGCAACTGTTTTGCACCGTTGTATTTGAGCGTAGAGCCTATCACACCCGATCATCACGTGGTGTCTCAAAGCACGAAGAACTTTCATAGCGGTGCATACTCGGGAGAACACTTCTTGATAATTTAGTAAGGATCATCTTATAATGCTACCGTCAATCAAAGCAAAATAAGATGCATAAAGGATTAACATCACATGCAATCAATATAAGTGATATGATATGGCCATCATCATCTTGTGCTTGTGATCTCCATCTCGAAGCACCGTCATGATCACCATCGTCACCGGTAGCGACACCTTGATCTCCATCGTAGCATCGTTGTCGTCTCGCCAATCTTATGCTTCTCGACTATCGCTACCGCTTAGTGATAAAGTAAAGCATTACAGAGCGATTGCATTTCATACAATAAGCGACAACCATATGGCTCCTGCCGATTGCCGATAACCGGTTACAAAACATGATCATCTCATACAATAAAATTCAGCATCATGTCTTGACCATATCACATCACAACATGCCTGCAAAAACAAGTTAGGCGTCCTCTACTTTGTTGTTGCAAATTTTACGTGGCTGCTACGGGCTGAGCAAGAACCGTTCTTACCTACGCATCAAAACCACAGCGATACTTCGTCAAATAGACTCCGTTTAACCTTCTCAAGGACGGGCGTAGCCACACTCGATTCAACTAAAGTGAGAGAGCAGACACCGCCGGTCACCTTTAAGCAGCGAGTGCTCGGGCGGTGAAACCAGTCTCGCGTAAGCGTCTGGCGTAATGTCGGTCCGGGCCGCTTCATCTCACAATACCGCTGAACCAAAGTATGACATCTTTGGTAGGCAGTATGACTTGTATCGTCCACAACTCACTTGTGTTCTACTCGTGCACATGACATCAACGCATAAAACCAGGCTCGGATGCCTTTGTTGGGGAGCGTAGTAATTTCAAAAATTTTCCTACGATCACGCAAGATCATGGTGATGCATAGCAGCGAGATGAGAGTGTTGTCTCGTACCCTCGTAGACCAACAGCGAAGCGTTGGCATAGCGTAGAGGAAGTAGTCGTACTTCTTCCCGATCCAACCGATCCAAGTACGAGCGCACGGCACCTCCGAGTTCGCACACGTTCAGCTCGATGGCGTCCCTCGAACTCCGATCCAGCCGAGTGTTGAGGAGAGTTTAAATCGACCGACGGCGTGGTGGCGATGATGATGTTCCACCGCGCGGGGCTTCGCCTAAGCTCATAGCGGTATATTCGAGGTGTAGTTTGGTGGAAGGGGCACCGCACACTGCGGCTGAGAGCGATCTCAATGATCAACTTGTGTGTCATGGGGTGCCCCTGCCCTGTATATAAAGGAGGGAAGGGAGGGGCTGGCGGCCAAGGAGAGGTGCGCGGGGTGTCCTACTCCTACTAGGGGTAGGATTCCCCCAAATCCTAGTCCAACTAGGTTTCCCAAGTGGGAGAGAGAGAGAGAGGCCCCTTCTCCTAGTCCTAATAGGACTAGGGAAGGGGAAGGTCTGACCAGCACTATGGCCCCTTTTCTCTTCCCACTAAGGCCCATCAAGGCCCATTGACCCCGGGAGGTTCAGTAACCCCGGTACTCGGTAAAATTCCCAATTTCACCGGAGTGATTCGGAGTCAAACATAGGCTTCAATATATCAATCTTTATGTCTCGACCATTTGAGACTCCTCGTCATGTCCGTGATCTCATCGGGACTCGAACAACCTTGGTACATCAATATCATATAGACTCATAATAAGCATCATCGAAGCGTTAAGCGTGCGGACCCTACGGGTTCGAGAACTATGTAGACATGACCGAGACACCTCTCGGTCAATAACCAATAGCGGGACCTGGATGCCCATATTGGCTCCTACATATTCTCGAAGATCTTTATCGGTCGGACCGCATAACAACATCGTTGTTCCCTTTGTCATCGGTATGTTACTTGCCCGAGATTCGATCGTCGGTATCAATACCTAGTTCAATCTCGTTCTTGGCAAGTCTCTTTTCTCGTTCCGTAATACATCATCTCACAACTAACACATTTAGTTGCAATGCTTGCAAGGCTTATGTGATGTGCATTACCGAGAGGGCAGAGATACCTCTCCGACAATCGGAGTGACAAATCCTAATCTCGAAATATGCCAACCCAACATGTACCTTGGAGACACCTGTAATGTACCTTTATAATCACCCGATTCGTTGTGACGTTTGGTAGCACCAAAAGTGTTCCTCGGGCAAGCGGGAGTTGCATAATCTCATAGTCATAGGAACATGTATAAGTCATGAATAAAAGCACTAGCAACAAACTATACGATCAGGTGCTATGCTAATGGAATGGGTCATGTCAATCAGATCATTCAACCAATGATGTGATCCCGTTAATCAAATAACAACTCCTTGTTCATGGTTAGGAAACATAACCATCTTTGATTAACGAGCTAGTCAAGTAGAGGCATACTAGTGACACTCTGTAGGTTTATGTATTCACACATGTATTATGTTTCCGGTTAATACAATTCTAGCATGAATAATAAACATTTATCATGATATAAGGAAATAAATAATAACATTATTATTGCCTCTAGGGCATATTTCCTTCATTCCCGAGCCTTCTCTTCGTTTGCTCCTTTTGCAAGAGGCTCATGGAGGCGGACTCATGGGACACTTTGGACGCGACAAGACATTCGCCACGCTCTCCAACAACTACTTTTGGCCCAGGATGTTCCGCGACGTCTCACGCTTCACCAACCGATGCTATATATGTCGCAAAGCTAAGTCTAAAGCTCAATCTCATGGTCTTTACATGCCTCTTCCTATTCCATATCAACCATGGGAAGACATTAGTATGGATTTTGTACTTGGTTTGCCTAGGACTCAAAATGGCAAGGATTCCGTGTTTGTTGTTGTGGATAGATTTTCTAAAATGGCACATTTCATTCCTTGCAACAAGATATACGATGCTTCACATGTTGCAAATCTCTTTTGTAGGGAAATCTTGCGACTCCATGGCGTACCAAAGACAATCGTCTCCGATCGTGACGTCAAGTTCTTGAGTTACTTTTGGAAGACCCTATGCGCTAAGCTCGGAATCAAGCTCTTGTTCTCCTCGGCATACCATCCTCAAACCGATGGCCAAACGGAGGTGACGAACCGCACACTATCCACTCTACTTCGTGTCTTGATCAAGAAGTGATGAGGACATCAATACGATTGTTACACCCACAGCCCCTACTGCTACATATACTGGACCAATTACTAGAGCTCGCGCACGCCAATTAAATTATCAGGTACTTTCGTTTCTTGGTAATGATTCTAATGTTCATGAGAATATGATGCTGCCTAAATTGGATACATTTGTTTTGCTTACAAATGAAGGCCCTAGCTTGGAGAAGGATGGACATTGGAGCAAGAACAAGCATGGAGATAATGCCATGCTAAGGGGAACAAACGGAGTTACAAGTGATGATTTCAGGACTTTGAAGCCACCATAATGGGTGCATGAAGCCTTGGACGAAATATACAAGATGCTACTTCATAAATGTCGTCCCGAGGCTATTCTAGGTGCTGCGTCACCTTATTAGTGGGCCAGGCCCTTGTAATTTCAAAATACACAAGTATAGGCTATTTTTAGAGTCCGTATGTGTGGGGAAACAAGAGATAGGGTTGATATTGGACCCTTCCACCAAGGGCCACGAAATTCCCCCCTCTTCCTCCATATATACAGCCCTTAGGGCACCGTTTAGACCTTGGGTTTTGTTTAGATTAAAAGTTCGCCATAGCTGCAACTTCGCGTACTTCGTTTGTGTTCAACGACCAGACAAAGGCGTCACAGAACCCCACCTTGATCAATAAAGCTTTCATCTTATATTCGCAATATCCAGATTGCAATCTCAGTTTCTTGCTTGTTCTTCGTTTGCTCGCAGGAAACAGACCCTCGTGGTCAGGTTGATCGTGCTCCGGTGTGGTCAATAACCTCTCGGAGTTGGTTTAGCGATTGCTAAGGCGCGGCGTCCTCGCACGTTAAGTAGTCGGATCGTCAAAGTCGACTTCCTCCAAAGCGAAAACCAACATCTCATCGAAGACGGGACACCTTAGCCTCTATTAAGTGTTATCAGATTTCCAGGTTGCTCGGTGAGATTTTACAGTTTTTAAGTAGTTTAGATCGAGTCATTCTTCATACCTATTGTCCACGAAAAAGCCACAAAAAATTAGGGTTAGTTCATCATATCCGAACCAATCTGAGCCTTTGCATAATCTTTTTAGGGTTTTGCTTTGTTGAATTTCTTGGGTGCATCGTCGTGTCTAGTTGCTGGTCTTATAGTCTAGTCTTTTAGAGTTTGAGTTACGGTCATAAGTTGTCACGTCGCTTGTAGCACCATCATCATCGCCCCTACCACCTACCACCACCGCTCCGAATCCGTATCCATAGACCACCACCAATCCGTGTCCATATACCACCACTGATCCATATCCATATATTACCACCGCTACCACCACCGCTGCCATATACCACCACCATATATCCACCACCAATCCGAGTTCCTTGCATATTAGGTTTGTTTTCGAGATCCATCTAGTTTCCGATTCGTGTTTCCTTGCCGGAGTAGGTTTCGGAAAAAAAAGTCTGGAAACCACCCTCCGTTTAGGCCCAAAATTTTCAAACGCACTTGTCGAAAAATTTCTGGCTATCCTATTTTAGGTGTTTCTAAGTGTATTGAGGCGATCGCCGTTATAGAAAGTTTTTTGACTCGTTTCAGTTTTTGGGTCGGGCAAAAAAAAAATTTGGTCGAAAAAATTTCGTGCCCATCCTGTCGGTTTGACACAGGAAGAGTTTTGAGACACTCGCCATTATAGTGATTTTTCGCAAAAAAAAAAAAGTAAGCGCAAAAAAAAAGGCAGCACAAAAAAAAGCGAAAAGAAAAAAAATTCAGAGTGTGCTTTTCCTTGTTTACGTGCAGCGCCGTGATTTTGTTAGTGTTCTAGGCTCGCGTCTCTAGCACGGTCTAGCCTAGGACCAACCAAGATCTGCGTCGTTGAGCGTTTATTCAACTTTGCATCTCTGAATTGATTATTCTGACCCTTTTGCTACCATATTATAAGCCTTCCCAGCTCCACATACATCTACATCGTGCGTTTGACTCTCCCAGTAATCGCTCTATCCAAGCTTTGAGAGTTTTGACTACATCGGTTGCCGATCACCGCTTCTTCTTTGGGTAAGAACTGGTAAGAATTTGAGATTTGCTTGACGGATTTGTGTTGTCCACCACACCACCACCACCACTTCCTAGTAGTCTGTGAATCATATTCTTGTGTGTTTCTATTGCTGCTAACCATGGCAGGATCACAAGCCAGCGTGTTGTTCGGGAGAACATGACAAACAAAGCGCTACATGATAAGTTTCAACAAATGATGAGTGGGCAGGTGGAAGATGTGCTAAATAGATTTGAAGAGGCCATGGAGAAGATAGATGGCATTGAGAAGGCGTTGAAACAAAGCTCGATAACAATTTTAATGAATTGCTCGTGCGTCTACCACCACCACCACCGCAGCACCTAACGCACCTCTACTACAACAAGGACTACCTCCACATCGTGAAATAGCCCTCCGCCGAGCTTCCGTGTCCCTCTTCACTGGCCAAGCTGCTTTGGTGCTGCTGTTGATATACGTGGCTCCCTGCTTGTGGTGGGGAGGACGATTATGTGAGAGATTACGAGGATGAGGTTGATCAACATCAGAACTACGTGCAACCACCAGCACCACAACCACCAATACCATTGTTACACCCACAGCCCCTACTGCTACATATACTGGACCAATTACTAGAGCTCGCGCACGCCAATTAAATTATCACGTACTTTCATTTCTTGGTAATGATTATAATGTTCATGAGAATATGATGCTGCCTAAATTGGATACATTTGTTTTGCTTACAAATGAAGGCCCTAGCTTGGAGAAGGATGGACATTGGAGCAAGAACAAGCATGGAGATAATGCCATGCGCAGGGGAACAAACGGAGTTACAAGTGATGATTTCAGGACTTTGAAGCCACCATAATGGGTGCATGAAGCCTTGGACGAAATATACAAGATGCTACTTCATAAATGTCGCCCCGAGGCTATTCTAGGTGCTTCGTCACCTTATTAGTGGGCCAGGCCCTTGTAATTTCGAAATACACAAGTATAGGCTATTTTTAGAGTCCGTATGTGTGGGGAAACAAGAGATAGGGTTGATTTCGGACCCCTCCACCAAGGGCCACAAATCCCCCTCTTCCTCCATATATACAGCCCTTAGGGCACCGTTTAGACCGTGGGTTTTGTTTAGATTAAAAGTTCGCCATAGCTGCAACTTCGCGTGCCGTTTGTGTTCAACGACCGGACAAAGCGCCACAGAACCCCACCTTGATCAATAAAGCTTTCATCTTATATTCGCAATATCCAGATTGCAATCTCAGTTTCTTGCTTGTTCTTCGTTTGCTCTCGGAAGCAGACCCTCGTGGTCAGGTTGATCGTGCTCCGGCGTGGTCAATAACCTCTCGGAGTTGGTTTAGCGATTGCTAAGGCGCGACGTCCTCGCACGTTCGTAGTCGGATCGTCAAAGTCGACTTCCTCCAAAGCGAAAACCAACATCTCATCGAAAGACGGGACACCTTAGCCTCTATCAAGAAGAACATCAAGGAGTGGGAAGCATGTCTACCCATCGCCGAGTACGCCTACAATCGTGCAAGACATTCAACTACCGGCAAGTCCCCCTTCGAGGTCGTCTACGGTTTCAACCCGTTGTCCCCATTGGACATTCTACCACTTCCTCTCCAAGAGCGCACCAACATGGATGCGAGTGCACGAGCAAGCTACATCAAGAAGATGCACGAAGATACAAGGCACACCATTGAGCGCCAAGTACAACGTCAAGCAACCAAGCTCAACGCCAACAAGCAACCCATCGTCTTCAACATTGGTGATCTAGTGTGGCTACACCTTCGCAAGGACCGCTTCCCCAAAGAACGCAAGTCCAAGATTCTACCTCGAGCCGATGGACCTTTCAAGGTGCTAGCACGCTTCTAGCGACAACGCCTACAAGATCGACCTACCTCGAGACAAATACAACGTGGCGACATCTTCAACGTCAAGGACCTCGCACCATTCCATGGAGATGAAGCTTTTGATCCGAGGTCGGATCTCTCCCAAGGGGGAGATGATGCGGAGCATCCCACGATCATCCCCATGCATCCACAACCGTCTCATCAAGAGCCAAGAGGGCCCATGACACCAGCTAGAGCTAGAGCTCTCGAGAACGAGGTGACTTCTTTCCTTAGTGATATCACATATGATCCACTCGAGACATGGCTACTACCTCCCGAGGAACCTCCCGAGGATGCACGTGAAGATGGACAAGCCGCCAAGTCCATGGATGAAGAGAACCAACGGAAACCAGCAAGATCACCTTCCGGGCCCGGACATCCGCCATGACCCGGACATCCGGCCCTGGAGCATCTACCTCATCACCAAGCTGGCCAAGCCCTCTGGGGCCGGACATCCGGCGTCCAAGCCGGACATCCGCCCCAGCCGGATATCCGACTGAAGCCCGGAAATTCGGCACCTCTCACCCGATTCGGCAGAATCGGTCGCCACAACCGGACATCCGTGGGTAGCGGACATCCGGCGCCTCATGGCCGGACATCCGCCCGACGCCGGACATCCGGCCTCCCGCCACTATTTGTGTGTATCGGGACAAGTCCCATGTACCCCTTCGACCCTAGACTATATATACTTCATCCCCTTCCTCTTTCGAGGGTTAGCATTGGATTAGCTCATATTCTTGTGTGAGAGCCTTTGCTCATCCACTTGGCTACTTCTCCTCGGAGATCGGGACCTCTCGGAGAAGATCCCCAAGCGGATTCAAGACCCCTTCTAGGGTGGACCCCATCAAGGCCTCCTCACGGAGAAGAACGGCTACCGTTTGTATCTTTCCTTTGTTGATCTTGAATCTTGTGCCACTCTATGTGATCGGTGATCTAGCACTTGTGTGATTGATCTCTTGTTGGTTTAGTGATTTCTCTCTCGTTTCCCCCGTGTTTCCCTCTTGTTCTTCCGCGTGTTCTTCGTGATTCACCGTAGGATCCGCTCCAACGTGAAAGATCATCGACGTAGGGTTCCGCCCTACATCAGCTTTAAGCGCTATGGAAAAACTTAAAGAAGGCTTCAAGAAAGAGCGGGCGGATTGGGCGTCGGAGAAATCCGCGTTAATGCAGAGGGCTGAAAAAACAGAAACCGCTCTTAAACCGGTGGTTGATGAATTGACCAGCGTGAAGCGACAAGTTCATGCCATGACTGCAGCTGTATTTGACAAGTATTCTTGTCTTCCGAATTGAGCAGACCTTGTCATGTAACTGCTGGTTTATTAACCCTTGCAATGATACATGAACTCGTAGTGGCCACTTGGGATCAGATGTGCGGAAAAAGTTAAAGGCTGCTTACACTTTGATAGAACAACTGTACTCTGGTGCACAACGGATAATCTACACCGCTTCCCACAACAATCCGCCGCCCACCTTGATCAAAGATACTCTTGAAAGGTTATCTATGCTCCCTGCCCGGGTTGAAGAGCTGAAGAAATCTGCTGCTAGAACGGGTGCTTTGAATGCCCTAATCCGCAAAAGCGTGGGTGCGACTTTGATCTGTGGGCGGCCCAAGGCTATCCCAGCTTGAAGGAAGACGGGACAGAATTTGATGAAGAGGATCTCCGAACCATAAACCGGGAAGTTCGCCCTCTGGCTTGTCAACTGGTTGAAGAGGCGGTTTTGTCCCACTATCAAGCTAACTATGATGATCAAAACAAGCGGGTTGTTGCACCAATTCCTGAAGCGGAAAAACTTATCCCGCCAATCCGCAAGCACACTTACGCTCCGGACATTGAACCGTCCCTGCTGATAAGTGATGAAGCCGTATTTCAAGCCTTAACTGGGATCGACTGGGCAACTATTGATTTCCAGCCACTGGGTAGGGAGGAAGAAGCTGAACCGGCACGAGATGATCCGCAACCGTCAGGTCAAGCCGACGACCAAGCGTGAACAGGAGGCCGGTTTAAACTATTGCATGATGTGACCTATATTTGGTAAAAACAATGATCTTTTTGGGCACTGGAGCGCCTTGTAATAGGCTAGTTCATATACTTGGTCTGGTATGCCTTCGTGCATATTTATCTTCAACTGATGCTTGTTTGATTCATATTTATCCAAACTGTTTCTGCAGTCAAGAAGCTTAAAATGCCCTGGCGGTTTACCACCGGGCGGGTCATGACACCCATGTATGTAAAACCAAAGATGATAACTTAGGTTTAGAATATATAACCAAATATGGAAACATATAATACCTGCCACCGTTGGGCATGATGTTGGCTGACCAACCTTGTCTT